>LZPB01000008.1:100603-182792 GCA_001676865.1 Ceratocystiopsis minuta
GGTCCCAGGCCGTCTCGATGGCCTCGGTCTGGATGACGTCGCCGTAGATCAGCTCGGCCGCCGGCTGTGGCCGCGCGCGCATCTCGGCCAGCTCGGCGGCGGCACGCTCGGCCCGCGCGCGGCGGCGCAGGGCGCGGTCGCGGACGCGGCGCGGCACCATGCGGCTGCGGCCAAACTCGTCCGTCAGCTCGACCATCTCGGTGTCGGCGCCGCTGTCGCTGCCGTGCGCGTCGTCGCTGCTGTCGTCGCTGCTATCACCGCCGCCGCTGCTGTTGTCGTCGTCGCGGCTCTTGCTCCGGCTCCGCCGCTCCGCCTGCTCTGCCCACTTGCGGTCAAAGTCCACCAGCGGCGCCCGCTCGCCCTCGCGCGCCGTGTGATCGCCGCGCTGCAGGGCCGCATACAGCCGGGCCTTGGCCGAAAGCCGCTCGTGGATCTTCTCGAGCTCGTTGGCGTCCAGGGGGGCGGAGGCGCTGTTGCCGTCGGCGCTGCTGTTCTTCTTCTTGCCCCAGGGGAGCGGTTTTGTCTTTTTGGCCAGCGATGGCTTCTTTCCCTTGCCGTCCTGTTCTTCTTCGGCTTCCCCATCCCGAGTCGCCCGCTTCTTGACGCGAACCCGTGCGAGGTCGGCATCGTCGTCGTTCCGCGGTCGCCGCGTCTTGGCCGCGGCGGTGGCAGCCGCCGGCGTGGTCGACGCGCTGATGATCGACTGCAGCTGAGAGGCGAAGTCCAGCGAGCTGGCAAGGCCCACGGCCTCGGTCCGCTTCCGTTTCCCGGGGCGCTGTCCGTAGAGATTCGGGTCTTGCGGCATGGTTGGTGATGAAGAGGAGTTCGTAGAGAGCACGAGAGTCCAAAGAGCCCAAAACGGACAGTCCGATTTTAGGCGCGCGTTGCTTATCGATAACGAAATTCGCAAAAGACGAGACGAAATTGTCGGCCGTTTTCCCCTCCTGTCTTTTGCCACAAACAACCATGTCGAAGCGCCAGAAGCGAGAACAGCACCGCGAGAACCGCGCCGACCTGGCCGGTGCCGACCCAACCGCCGCCGGCGCCGTGCCCGAGCTGCCGCAGAAGAAGTTCTACCGGCAGCGGGCGCACGCCAATCCGTTCAGCGACCACAACCTGGTGTAGTAGGTCACTTCGTCTGTCTCCCTCTTCTGTCACAGACCGCTGACACCCGTAGCCCGGCCAGCCCGGAGCAGATGGACTGGTCCGCCCTGTACCCCGACTTCTTCCCCCCCAAGGGCCCCGACAGCGGTGACGCCCCCCTCGTCGAGGTCGCCGACATTGGCTGTGGCTTCGGCGGCCTGCTCATCGGCCTCGGCCCGGCCATGCCGCAAACCCTCGTCCTCGGCCTCGAGATCCGCGACCACGTCACCGCCTTTGTCCAGGACCGCATCCACGCCCTGCGGGCCGGTGCCGTCGTTCCGGCCGGCGACAGCCCGGCCCCGGCCGCCACGCCGGCCGCCGCCCCGGACACCACCGGCCCCGAGGGCGGCCGCCGGCCGTTTGCCAACGTCGCATGCGTCCGCGCCAACACCATGAAGTTCCTGCCCAACTTCTTCCGCAAGGGCCAGCTGCGCAAGATCTTCCTCTGCTTCCCCGACCCGCACTTCAAGGCGCGCAAGCACAAGGCCCGCATCGTGTCGCCCACGCTCAACGCCGAGTACGCGTACGTGCTGCGGCCCGGCGCCGGCCGCGTCTACACCATCACCGACGTCGAGGACCTGCACCTCTGGATGGTCGGCCACTTTGCCGCGCATCCCCTGTTTGAGCGTCTGACGCCCGAGGAGGAGAATGCCGCGGCCACCGACGCCAACGCAGATCCCTGCATTCCCATCATGCGCACCGCCACCGAGGAAGGCAAAAAGGTCGAGCGGAACGGCGGTCAAAAGTTTGTCGCCGTCTTCCGGCGCATCCAAGACCCGCCATGGCCGGGCGAGGGCGACGACAGCGCACCAGAGCAGGCGTAAAACAAGCATATTTGCATGGGCTCATGTATGTACAAAAAACCAGAAACAGAATCATCAATATACCCAGCATTTGCACAGCCATCCTCCCAAGAACCAAAAGAATTAAAAACCAATAGAAGTGAGGAGCCAAACCCAATGAACAAGAAAATCAAAATCAAAAACAGAAACAAACCAGAAACATCATGTCAGTGTAAACGAATTGCTGGTGCCCGTAAAGGCCGTGATGGTGCCGGTAATCGACTTGGAGTCGCCGTAGTATCGTAGCCGGTACGTGCCCGCGCTGGCCGTCGTCTCCGACTCCCAGCTCAGCGTCACTGAGCTGTAGCCCAGCAGCGTGCTCGTGCGCTCCCACGTGTACACGAGCGACCAGTCCGCGTCGTTGCGCACCTGTGTCCAGCCGCCTGTGCTGTTCTGCTGCTCAACCGCCGCAAACGTCTCCTCCAGCCGCAGGTTGTTGCGCGGGTTGGCGCCCACAAAGGTGGCGTTGATCACCTGCCCGGGCGTGTACGTGGCGTTGGGCTGCGCAGTGCACTGGCCAAACGACTTGCCGATCGGCGCAGCGTCGAACACGACTCCGGTGATGAAGCTCAGCGACGTCTTGCGGTTGTCTGGCGGCGTGGGGCCGGCTGGCGGTGAGCCGGTCGCTCCTGGTGCCAGATACGCCAGGTTGCTCAGCGTCACGTTGATGTATGCCGGCAGCTGCCAGGGCCCGTACAGGGTGCTGGCACCCTCGTAGCGCTGGATGCCGTACTCCTCCGGCGTGGCGCAGTAGTGGGCGTACACGTTGGCAGGGCCGCCCAGCACGACAATAGGGTCTGCCTCGCCCTTTTGGAACGTGGCCGCCGCCTCGTCGTGGACGGCGTTGCGCCAGCGGCGGCCGGCCATGGTGGTGGCCTCGGACGGCGAGATGATCATGATCAGCTGGCCCACGCGCAGCGCCTGCATGTCGACGATGTTGGGCGTCCACGCGTACGGATTGCTCATCTGGCCGACATCCAAAAGGACGGGCTTGGGGTATTGGCATGTCACCTGCTCCGGCGTGGGGGTCTGCAACAGATCCGCAACAACGGCCCAGAGCGGGTTCGCATCGGGCGACCCGGAGTCGTTTTGGGTGAAGTCAAAGGCGCCCGGGCCGTCGCTGGTCCCGGCTGCAAACGAGTAGCCGAGCGCCGCAGGGCACGTCTGCACATCGGTGCCGTTGGGAAGCTGAAAGTTGAAAAACTCCATGTCTTGGTAGTGGTGGTACGACTTGACCGTGGAGCCGACGATGGGTGTGGACGATGTCACGAGAGAGTCCTGGTGGGTTAGACATGGAAAAGAAAGAAACAGAAAAATCAAAACCTACATAGATGTCTTTGGCTCCCGCAAACTGGCGCCGGCCAATCTCGTAACAACTGGACACGCCCAGGTCAAGCTTGGCAAACTCGGGGCCGCGCCCGTGGCAGGACTCGGACTTGCCGTCGGCACAGGTGCTGTTTTCGAAACTGCACATGTCGCCGGAGCCGTCATCGCAGTAGGCACCCAGCACGTTGGGCGTGGTATCGCCGACGTTGGCCTGCGAGAAGCCGGCCACGAAGTCCGGAGCGGCGCTGGGGTCGTCCAGCATGGCCTGCTCGAAAAGGTACGCGGCCAGGCCCTTGTTGTCGCCCGTGACGTGCGTGTTGTTCTCTAGCATAGACGTGCCGTGGACGGGATACCAGGATAGGACGCCAATGTTCTTGAGGTCGGACGCGCGCTGGAAGCGCAGCAGCGTCATCGTTTTGTCCGTGCTGTCGCTGTAGAGGGCGCGCTCGTCGGCTGGGTTGGCCAAGTAGGCGTACAGGCTGCGCGAGAGGTTGGCGTCCGTGATGTTGGTGGTGCCGACATCGAGGTAGCCCTGGAGGTGTTAGTCTCTGTCTTGTGTAGTAGTTCATCCTGGGTTGTGTCTCTTACCGTCGTCAGGGACTCGTGTGCCCGCTTGATCGACAGCACGGCACCGTCCACGATGGCCTGATAGCTCTGGGTCGAGAAGCCCAGGCTGGTGACCTGCGGCAGCAGGTAGTTGAACCAGGCGCCGGGCCCGCTGTGCTGGTGGGTGCCGGTAACGGCCACATTGGCCTGGCCGTAGACGGCGTACTCGTCGCCAAGGGCGGCCAGGCCCTCGAGGATGCCGTACCGCATAGCGGCGTCGCCGGACTGGGTGTCGAGCACGAGGTAGACGAAGCGGTCGGCCGGGTTGTCGACGTCCCCGACGATGAAGGCGCGCGAGTAGATGCGCTGGCGCAGGCCGGTGCCCGTCTGCGGCAGGCTCGCATAGCCGGCAAACCCGATCTCGACCACGGGGCCGGTGATGTCGGCCTTGCCTGCGCCGATCAGATACTTGTCGCCCGTCGGGGTGGAGCGAGCCAGCGGCGCCGGGCCCGCATCGTCGTCTGCCGGGGCCGCAAATCCGTGGAGCTCCGACGCATCGGGCCTGGCTGACCCTGCCGATGCCGGTGATGACGAAAATGCAGGTGTTCCGATCTCCCACATGGCAAAGATGGCCAGGACAAAGAAGGACAAAGCGGCGACCGCTATAAACCCCAGGCGCCGTGGGTGCGCGTTGCGTGTCGTCCCGGCCGCCTCTTCTGCGTCCTTCTCGTCGACGCGCTCACAGTCCAGCAGGCGGACGCGGTGCTCTGCAGACGCCATGACGACAAGACAATGCAGGGCAGTGGTGGGAGAAAAGGAGAGAGGCAAACCGAACCCAGAGCGTGGGTATTAGTCCTCGGTGGAATACTAAAGCAGAGCTTCCCCTGACTGCCGGTCTCCGCTGTTGTTTGGTTTCTCTTCTGCCGCGAGAGCAGGGGCCTCAGCTCGGTGAAGAATCAAGTAAAGCCAAGGGCTCCGTGCTTTTTTGCTTTGTTCTGCTTTGTTTTGCTCTGCCCTCTCTCAACAACCCGGAAGGTGCCAGCGTCTAATACCCTGTGACCTCCCGTCCAGTGTACGAGTACGTCATGCACAGCAGAAAGGGGGGGGGGGGGGAGAAGGGGTAGGGTAGGAAGGGGCGGCCCGGTCGTGTGCCTTTCTTATAGCCTTCCCCTCTCGGGCTGGATGCTCGCGTCCACCATCGGGCCTTTTTCCGGGTTTGTCTGCCCGTCATCTCTAGTCGCTGAGCTGTCGGGGACCAACACGCGTACGGAGTAGTGCGTTGTCCGATGTTGACAGGGCCATGATCCAGCCATATCGTACCCCTGCAAACAATGCGCCGCTTTCCCTGCTTCAGCATCGGATTGGCCTGCACACCATCACGGGGCTGGATCCAAACGGGCTGGTTGGGGACGGCGTGGTATCCGGGGCGTCATTGGCCTTTTCTGAAATGAGCATCCTTCCCCTCATTCCCTCCCCCCTTGGTGTTTGTCTTTTTCGCATGTCGTCTCCTATCTTGCATAGGGCGGACAGGGGGGCCTGGGCGCATCGCCAACTAGGAGAGGAAGCTGTTCAAGATAAGAAGGAAGACCAATTGCAATTGGAACTGTAACTGTAAAAAACGTAGGACGTGTTCGCCCCATCGCACTTTCCCCCTCCGTGCGCCAGCTGACCGCCCCTGCCACTTGGCCATCGTCTGCATAAAGAAGGATCGCCGCCAGAGCACTCTTTCCTTTTCTGGCGGGTCCTCTGCCGATCTCCCCTCCCTCCCCTCACCGTCACCATGATAACCAATGGCGCCGTACTCCGTAGTGTATCTCACTCCGTGTCTTACTGATTTCCGGATAGCAACCACACCGACCGCGGCACAATGCCACGCAACTGCATGAGAAAATACCGCGGCCGTTCCATCAGTTCGATGCCCGCAAGCAGCAGACACGTTTGTCGCACGTGGCGTCGTATCCGAAGTAGTTTTTCTTTGCCATATGCTATTTCCATATCTGTTCTGCCATTCCCAAACCCATGCCAAAGAGAGAAAAACCAAAAGAAAAGTAAGACGAAAGAGGAGGAGAAAGAATCAGTCTGAGGCTCGTGGCTGAGACTGTGGAGAGCATCAAGCAGGAAGGGAAAGAGGGAAAGGGAAAAAGGAAAAAGGGAAAAGGGAAAAAGAACAAACTCAAGACCCAGACCGAAAAAGATAACAGACCGCGCAAACATAGAAAGAAACAAATCCCTACTCTCGACCCTCCCCAGCCTCAGCACCGGTACTTATCCTAGTGGTATCCGCTGCTGCCGTACGCGACGGCGCCGGACCCCGCCGTCGTCGTGTGTCGGCTGTGCTGCGCCCTGGTCATGTCCTCAAAGTATGGGTGGTTGCATGCCTGCTTGGCCGAGATGCGGCTGGCCGGGTCGTAGATGAGCATCAGCTCCAGCAGGTCCAGGCCGGCCGGGTCCAGCGTCGGCACAAGCGGCACGCTTGTGTCTTGCACCCACCGCGGGAACGAGGCCTTGAAGTCGGGGTACGTCGTGACGCCGGGCCACACCTCGTCGTCGGGTGTTCCGAGGACACTTGCTTGTTAGAAGAAAGGAAGCCAAGAAGGAGAAAGAAGAAGAAAGAAAGGAGTAATAAAGGACGTACCGGAAAATCTTGAAAATCTCGTCAATCTCCGAGTCGCCCGGGAAGAGAGGCTTCCGCGTGCACATCTCGGCAAAGATGCAGCCCACCGACCACATGTCCACGCCGGTCGAGTACTGGTGGCCGCCCAGCAGGATCTCGGGCGCCCGGTACCACAGCGTGACCACCTCGTGCGTGTACGTGCGCAGCGGCACGCCAAAGGCGCGCGCCAGGCCAAAGTCGGCCAGCTTCAGGTTGCCGTCCTTGTCGATCAGCAGGTTCTGCGGCTTGAGGTCGCGGTGCAGGATGCGGTGGCTGTGGCAGTAGCGCACGCCGGCGCACAGCTGGCTCATAAACTTCTTGATGATGTCGTCGCCGAGCCCCAGGTGCTGCAGCCGCGACCCCGTGCCCTCGGGCAGCGCCTTGCCGCGGCCGCCGTCGGACACCGGCAGCGCCTCCATGTACTTCTTGAGGTCCAGGTCGAGGAACTCGAACACCAGGTACAGCTTGTGGCCCTCGGCGTGCACAATGTTGAGCAGCCGCACAATGCTCGGGTCGCGCATCTCCTTGAGGAGGCTGATCTCGCGGATTGCTGTCGACGGCACGCCCTCGTCTTCGGCCTCGAGCCGGATCTTCTTCAGCGCCACAATGCGCCCGCCGGCCGATAGATCCTTGGCCTTGTACACCACACCGTACGTCCCTGGGCAGCAATGGTCAGCAGCTGGAATCTCCAGACTTCTCCTTCTTCCTCCAACCGGGTCCACTCACCCTCGCCGATCTTCTCCAGCTTTTGGTAGTTATCCATGTTTGGCGGCGTGTGGCGTAGGAGCTGGTGAAAAATAGAGATGAATCCGTGTGCCCTTTTTGGCGGCGTTCGCTAGGACAAAGAAGAAGGCTGTTGAATTGCGTCGTCAGACCGGACGAGATGGGAGGTCGACAAAGAAAAGGGATGGAATCCGATGGATTGGAGTCTCGTTTCCGGCGGAGACTCTAAGCAACTGGGGCGAGGGGTGAGAAGGCGCTTCGGAGGCAACAGGCCTCAACCAGAAGGGAAAGAGCCTGGGAGGCAAGAGAGGGTCTGACGAAAGAAAATGGCAAAAGCGGCTGGTGGTCCACGGGGCGAAAGAGGGGCGGAGTCGAAGACCGAAAAAAGAATGAAGCGACGCTCTCGGAGGCTCGTCTGTCGGCGGATCGGTGGCGGGCGGACGGGGTCGGTCGGTCGGTCTGGTGCGTATCTGTCCGGCGGTGGCGGTGGTCGTCGTGGCGGTTGAACAGGAGGGAAGGGAGAAGACGAACGAGGGGGTCCTTTTCGGGTTGTTTACTCGATTTATTTACTCCCTTCCTTATAGCGGGGATGTTATGCAGTTACTGAAAAACACGGCCGGGCGACGCGTCTGGAGCGCGTGTCGGTGGCGTATCTTATCGGCGGGAAAGGAGGGGCAACGGGTGAGAAAGAAAAAAAGGGGAGAAAGACAAAAAAAAAAGACCGAAAACACACCAGACAACGGCACAACTGCCAAAAACATGACCGCCGACATCACGTCCTTGGATGCGCACGAGCAGCCGTCTGGCTACCTGCGGCAGAAATGGAAGGCGTATGCACGGGCAACGGCTGCGGAGATCCTGCAGAGCGGCGATATTGACGACTACGTCGCCGCCGCAGAGGCGGAAACAGAAAAAGAGAAAAAGGCTTCCGAGCCGACAACAGGACCGCGGTCCGGGAGAACACCAACACCAACAACAAGACAGCCCCTCCGTGTGGCGGGGACGCTGTCGGCCGACCGCGTGGGCCGCGCGCTCCTGCAGTTTCTCGCCGACCGGAGCCCTGTCGACGGCGATGTCGACGGCGATGTCGACGCCGACGACGACGACCAGCTCGACCTCCCGACGGCCGACCTGCCCATGTACCACCACCCGCTCCTGCCTGGCCTGCTCGTCGTCCCGAACCTCGTGCCCCCGCGCGTCCAGCGCCGCCTGCTCGACCGCATGGTCCACCGCGACCTGAGCTGCCCCCGCCACCAGACCAACATGCACCTCCACTACGCCCTACCCTACCCGCCGCCGGCGGCGTCGCCGGCGGCACCGACCGCCTCTTCCTCTTCCTCTGCCTCGCCCGCCGCGCGCCCCGCCCCGGCCTCTTTCTTTTCCTACCCGCCGTCGGCACCCACCCACAGCCACCACGACGCCGCCGCCACGGCCGCCGCGCCCCCTCCCCCCGGCACGTTTCTCCCCCACGACGCTGCCGTCCACCGCCCCCTCTCCATCAGCCAGGTGCTCGACCGCCGCCTGCACTGGGTCACCCTCGGCGGCCAGTACGACTGGACCAACCGCGTGTACCCTGCTGCTGCTTCCGGCGACGGCGACGGCGACGCGGCCGACGCCGCGGCCGACGACCCCTACCCCGCGTTCCCCCCGGACCTGGCCCGCCTGCTGGCCGGCCTCTTCCCCGAGACCGACGCGCAGGCCGCCATTGTCAACTTCTACACGCCCGGCGACACCATGATGATGCACCGCGACGTGTCCGAGAAGACGGACCGCGGGCTCATCAGCCTCAGCCTCGGCTGCGAGGCCCTCTTCATGGCCGCGCCGACCGCCGAGTTTGCCGCTCGCGCCGACGGGCCGCCGCCGCCGGCCGCCGCCGCCACCGCAGAGGGGCACGAGGGACAGCCCGCCCCCGAGCCCTACGTGCTGCTCCGCCTGCGCTCGGGCGACGCCGTCTACATGACGGGCCACGCCCGCTTCGCGTGGCACGGCGTGCCCAAGGTCCTCAAGGGGACGTGTCCCGCCTACCTGGCCGACTGGCCGGCCGGCGCCCACGCCGACGGCCGGTACGAGGCGTGGCGCGGATGGATGCGCAACAAGCGCGTCAACCTCAATGCTCGCCAGATGCGCGACGGCGAGCCCTGATGAACCAAAAACATGCCATGGCTATATACCCTGAAAACAATGTACATACAATACCAAAACAAAAGCGCCTCCCTAGCAAATCACATACAGTTACGCCAAAACAAATCACCCCCCTCACACATCCAGGCTGTCCTGCAGCGCTGCCGCTATACGGGCCACGAGCGCCGTCGCCCCGTCCTCGCCCAGGCGGCTCGCGGGGCCAAACACGCCAATGTCCAAGTGCGTGCCCCGGACGGCCGCTTCGACATCCACTGCATCCTGTTTGGAGACGACAATGTTAGCTCTTGCGGGCACGCGTGAAAACAACGGAAAGACTCGTTCTTGGCTTACCTCGTATGCCTCCCGCACCGGATTTGTCTGGAGGGCTGTGTACGCCTCTGGCGCAAACGCGGCCGCACCACCAAGCGCGCCGGCTGCGGCCGCCGTCTCCGCCGCATCCTCCGTCAGGATGGTGTCCCCCGTGGCAGCATCTGCCGAGGCCGCCTCCACGTCTGGGAGCAGGAAGTTGACAAATGAATCGACCCGGATGCCCGTCCACGCCTGGATCTCCCAGAGTCCGGCGCTCAGCGGCGCCTGTGCGTGCGTCTGCGCGGGCCGGAGCGCGATCTGGCGAAGGTCTTTCTGGATCTGCGCGGCTACGGCCACGAGCGGACGCTGGCACGGCGCCCTGACGAAGAGCGGCACCAGGCAGAGCGTGGGATAGGCGCCGATTCCCTGCTCTGCGGCGTGATCCTCATCCCGATTGGCTAGGTAGATGCCAAACACAGCATCCTCCTGCTTGTCTCCTGCATCGCGCCTTGCCTCCACAACGATCTTCGCATAGGCTGCAAAGAACAGGCTCTGCAGGCCTAGGCCATGGCGTGCTGCTGCCGTCCGCAGCCCTGAGATGTCGGACAGCGCAGACGGTTGAAAGCACGAAACGCGGTCCTCGGTCTGGGGATGCGGAGACACCGTCGCGGACGAGCTGCTCTTCGCCTCCCGGAAGTAGTCTGTCCAGAACTGCCGATTCTGTTGTCTGGTCGTCTCTGATACTTGTTCCTCGACATACCGTGCCCAAGGAGAAGACAAAGAAGCGACCGGAGCTTGCTCTGCGCTGTTGCTTTGCTCGCCACACAGCTGCTGGAGCCTTCTGGTCATCACCGGCAAGGTGACGGCATCGTACAGGGCATGATGGATCCGGAGACGGAGCGTGTAGGTTGGCGTGGCCGACGACTGCGCATCGTCCGTGCGGTCGACTACCTGCAGGAAAGCCAGCGAGGACAGCGAGGAGGATGCTGTCGGGAGCCCGGCGAGCGCGGGCCATGGCTCGCTGCTGCTCTCGTCTGCTCCGTTCGCCTCCAGACTGTCTGCCTTGACGACCGCCTGCAGCAGCGGCACCGCCGTCGACTGCGTCGCAAGCAGGACTGTCCGCAGCATCGGGTATTCGGCCACCAGACGGCGCCATGCCGCGTAGACGGCCTTGCGTCCGCCGCGCGCGCCCGCCAGGCGGAAGCAGAAGACAGGGAAAAACACGCGGCCGCGGGCCTTTTGCCAGGCACTGATCATGTGCACCTGCATCGCCGTCGCCGGCAGCACCGCCTCGGTGTCCTGCGGGCGCAGTCCGGCGGCCTCGACAACCTGCGCGGCCTGCACCGAGGAAAGCAGGGCCGGGAGCGAGCGAGACGGACTGCCCGACGCCGGGACTGAATCGTCCGCGAGCGGACCTTGCTTGGCAACGCCCAGTGCGGCCATGTCCTTGATCGATGCCGCGGCGAGCAGGTCGCGCACGCCGATGGAAAGGCCTTCCGTCTTCTTCAGGAGCGAGCTGACGCGGATGGCGCTGATGGAGTCCAGGCCCAGGTGGTAGAGCGTCTGGCCCGTTCGGCGGATGGCGCTCTCGGGCACGCCCGACACCGTCGAGAGCACGGCGCGAAGCCGCAGCTCCTCGTCGGACCAGGCCTCCGGGTCGTCCGAGCCGTCTGCGTCGTCGGCTGCACGGCCGTCGGCGTCGGCCTGCTTGGCCTGTGCCTGCGCGTCCAGAAGGCTGCGCGGCGAGAAGCGCTGCAGGCCGCACACCGAGACGCCGTCGTCCCCAAACTGCAGGACACCGCTGCTGCCGTATGTTGTCGATGCGGTCTGCAGAAGGAACGCCAGGGCCTGGTCGAGCTGGCGCAGGATGCGCGCGGCCCCCTCTTCGTTGCCAACATAGGCCGTGTCGCAGGCTGTGCGCCAGATAATTGTGCTCTTGCTGTCCTCGCCGTCGCCGCCCGTGACAATCTCCATCTCGACGCAGATAGGGTAGTCCACATCGGCAACGCCGCGCATCGACTGCATCAGGGGTGCCTCGGGCCGCGTGGCCGTGTCCTGTTGCTGCTTCTGCAGAATAAACAGCGTGTTGAAGAGGCCCGTTTCGAACCCGTCGCCGCCGCCGCCGCCGCCGCCGCCTTGCCGCGTCGCGGCCACAGCCCGCTGCGCCCGGCGCAGCGGGTAGTGCTGGTGCTCGCGGATGCTGCCCATGTTGGACTGCATGTACTGCAGCAGCGCAGAGGCCGTGCCTTGCAGCACCACCCGGACCGGCACGGTGTTCATGGTCGGGAACAGCAGGTCCTGCGTCTCGGCATCGTCCCGGCCGGACAGCACGACGCCGAACAGGACGTCCAGCGAGCCCGTCAGCGTCGCCAACACGGCCGCCCAGCACGCCTGCCCGACCACCTGCACGCTCGTCGCCTGCGCCTTGCAGAACCGGACGAGGTCGGCGACCGGCACGGCCGAGGCGACCTCGCTCCGAACCACTGCGGACTTCTGCTGCTGCTGCTGCTGCTGCAGCGATGGCGACGTCTGCCGCCGGACATGGGTGGGCTGGGCGTCCGCCAAAAAGTGGCGCCAGAACTGATCGGCCCGCGGGCCGGACGCCTGGAGAATGTGCTGGAGTGTCTGCCCGTACGGCAGGGGAGTGCTGTCGTCCTTGTTCTCTTTGTCGATCTTGACAACACCGCCGCCCTCCCCTGCATCGTAGGCCGCCTCAACGGCCCGGTGGAGGAGCGCCAACGACCAGCCGTCATACAGGGCGTGCGCGAGGGAGAGCACGAGGTACCAGCTATTGTCTGCGGACGCGTGCGCAAAGGCCAGCTGGAGGAGGCCGCTCTCGCCTTCTCCCTCCCGCGCTCGGGCGATGGCCGCTTGCAGGATGGCGTCGATGCCGTCACTGTCCGCGATCGTGTGTTCTGTGATGAAGCCGTCATCGTCGGCCCGCAGCACCGCCTGGCAGTACACCATTTCTGGCAGGGCCTGGCTGTCGACGCGGAAGAACACCGTGCGCAGAACAGGGTTGCTGCGGACAACCGACCGCCACGCAGCATGGAGCCGCGGGATGTCCACGTGCGGCCCCAGCTTCAGCACGTCGTGGTTGAAGTACCGCGCAAAGCCCGACTGGACCATGTCGGCCACCATGGCCTCCTGCAGCGGCGTCGGGGGGAGGACGCATTGCACCTGTGCGAGGTCGTGTCCCTGCGCCGCCAGGCTGTTCCGCAGCTCGGCCGACATGGCGTCGACTTGCCGCTGCTGGCGCTCGTTGTTCTCGTGGCCCTGGCTGGGGCGCTGTGCCGCCTCGGAGTCCACCAGGGCCAGCATCGCTGCAATCGTCTGCGCGCGGACCAGCTCGCTGTTGCGCAGAGGGATCCCGGCGGACCGGAGGCGCGCAGAGAGCTTGATCGTGTCGACGCTGTCCAGGCCCAGCTCGAGCAGCGCCGTGTCCTCGCGGACCGCGTCCGTCGGCACCCCTGCCAACAGGGCAATCTCCCGTCGCATCGTTGCGGCAGCGCCCTCCCACGAGAAGGGCGGACGGGGGTGGCTGTCGCTTGGAAGAGACGGCTTGTCT
The DNA here is from genome assembly GCA_001676865.1 of Ceratocystiopsis minuta. Classification (NCBI taxonomy): domain Eukaryota; kingdom Fungi; phylum Ascomycota; class Sordariomycetes; order Ophiostomatales; family Ophiostomataceae; genus Ceratocystiopsis; species Ceratocystiopsis minuta. Next base: position 113,835 of record LZPB01000008.1, read on the forward strand.
GTTGCGCTGTTGTCGGCACCGCTGTCTGGACGCCCAGCGCGCTCAGACGGCCCTTCTTCCCCGGCAGAATGGGCGAGGACAGCGTCGTGCGGATGCGCGGACATGGCGGCCACGGCGGCTTCGAAGTCGTCCAGGACCTGCTCCAGACCAGCGCGGTCGGCACAGTCCCCCTTGGCCACGAGAAGCAGTGAAAGCGACGCGGCCTCGTTGTCGTTGAGGACGACCTCGAGCGCCAGCGGATAATCGGCCTTGGTCTCCGCGTCGGTCTCGGTCCAGAGGGGGGCAGCCGCCGCCGGCTGTGCCTCGCCGTCACCGCGCCGGAGCTCAAAGGACAAGAGCACGTCGAACAGTGGCTGGCTGGCCGCTGTCCAGCGGATGATGTCCCGCAGCGGCACGTGCTGGAAGGGCAGCGTGCTCGTGTTGAAGGCGTGGCACGTCTGTGCCAGCCCGGCCCAGGTGGCGTCCCGCGTCTTGGGCACGTGCAAGGGCAGGGTGTTGAACAGCGGCCCGACAACGTCCTCCACGCGGTCGAGGTCGTCGATGGCCCGCCCCGACACGACCAGGCCGAGCGTCACGCCCTCCTCGCCGCCGTAGATCTTCTGCAGGACCGACACCCACACAGCCTGGACCAGGGCGGCGTGCGTGACGCCCAGGGACACGCGCAGGCGATGGAGCGCGTCAAAGGAAATGGTGCGCGTGGCGCTGATGTCCTTCCCAGCGGGGGCCGCATCGGCGAGGACAGGGAGCGGCCGGCGCGGTTGGCCGGCGCGGCGCAGATGGTTCTCCCAGAACGGACGGCTGCTGGTATGGTCGCGCAGGGGCCCGTGGACCAGGGCCTCGAGGAAGGCCGGAGGAGGAGGCTTGGCCGACGATGCACCACCGTCGCTCTCGTCGTAGGCGGCACGGACTTGCTGGAGGACCAGGTCGAGACTGGTTGCGTCGTAGAGGCCGTGGAAGAGGTGCAGCACGAGCAGGTGGTTCGTGTCCTGCTGCCCGGCCACCGCGTGCAGCTCCATGGGGCGCCCGACCACATCGTCCTGGTTGGCGTCCACCCAGGCCGACCGCCGTGCGTCCAGAGCGGCCCAGATGCGTTCTTCTTCTGCTTCCGCACCGACCGCGAGAGGCGACCACGGCAGACGCGCCGCGGCCGCGTCCGGCCGGAGAGCCACCTGGACGAAGCCGTCCGGGGTCGAGACAAAACGCGTGCGGAGCGCGGCGTGCTGCTTCACCACAGACGCCCACGCCGACCGGAGCCGGTCCATAGCGACAGCGGCATGGAGCCGAAAGCCAAAGACGTTGAAGTACGTCTGCCTCGACGCGGCATCGGCGCGCGTCCGCGAAAGCATGCCCTGCTGCAGCGCCGAGCAGGGCGCGATGTACTCGATGTCGCCGGCCTCCACGCCGAGAGCCTCACAGACCTGGCTGCGGTGCCGGTGCTGGCAGGCCGCCACCAGGAGCCGGGCCTCCAGCACCGCACCCACACCCGCAGCAGCGGCGCCGCCGCCGCTGCCGCTGCCGCTACCCGCCTCCAGCGCCGCAACGAGGTCGCCCAGGACCGGGTGGGCCAGGACCAGGGACGGCGTCGCGGCCACGAGGCTGGCGCGCTTAAGGGCGCGCGCGAAGCGGAGGACGGAGATGGAGTCGACGCCGAGCTCGGCCAGGCTGGTGTCGGGCGTCAGGGCGTCGGCCTGGCCGGCCGGGCCGAGCAGGCCGAGTCTGCGCAGGACGGCGACCACTTTCTGGCCGACGGCGCTCTCCGCGAGCACGGCCGCGCGCCGGTGCCGCGCCGCGGCGTGGTCGTCGGCGCCGCTGGTGCGCATGCGCTCCTCGGCGGTCAGCTGGCCGAACACGCGGCGCAGCTCCTTCGCGTCGGCCTTGTTGTTCGCCGACAGCGGCATGAAGGACACCTGGGCCACGTACGTCGGCACCATGTAGCCGGGCAGCCGCTCGCGACAGGCGGCCTGGACGCGGCGGGCCAGCGCGGCCGCCGCGCTGTCGAGCACCACGCAGAGCGACGCCGCCGCCGACGGTGCCGACGCCGCGCGCTGCTCCACCGCCTTCGGCTGGGCCACGACAAAGGACACGAGAAAGTCCTTCTTGCTGTCCTCGTCCCGGACCACGAGCGTGGCGACATCGTCGACGCTGGACCCGGCCCCGAGGCGGATGGCGTGGTTGATCTCGCCGATCTCCAGCCGCTGGCCGCGGAGCTTGACCTGGTCGTCGGCGCGGCCGAGGAAGTCGAAGCAGCCGTCGTGCAGCAGCCGCACCAGATCGCCCGTGCGGTACAGCCGCTCGCCGGGCACAAAGCCGTCGGCCGCCACGGACGGCGGCTGCAGCTGCAGGGCCGGGAACCGCTCCCGCGTCAGCGCGTCGCGGTTCAGGTAGCCCTGGCCGACGAGCTTGCCCGACACGCACAGCTCGCCCACGCCGCCGCGCAGGACGGGCGTCTGCGTGCCGGGCCGGAACACCAGCGTGCCGACGTTGGGGAACTGGCGGCCGATGTTGGAGGCGCGGCCGTTCTGCGGCACCTGCGGATAGCTGGTCACGCCGATCGTGGCCTCGGTCGGCCCGTAGAAGTTGTGCACGGCGCCGGTCGGGCCCCAGGGATCCAGCATCTCCTGCTTCAGCGGCTCGCCGCCCGTGATGAACACGCCGCGGCACAGGCTCGGCACGTCGCGCGGGTCCAGCAGCCGGCCCAGGCTGGGCGTCAGGTCGATGTGCGTGATGGCCAGCCGCGCAATCGTGCCGGCCAGGTCCTCCAGGACCAGGTCGCGCGGCGCGCCCACGACCACGAGGCCCACCGACCACGTCCAGTACTGCTCCAGGATCGACACGTCGAAGTGGAACGACGCAAACTGCAGCCAGCGCGCGTCCGCGTCCCAGTGGCCGCGGAACAGCGCCTGGAACGCGAGCATCGCCTGCACCGCGTTCTCGTGCGTGATCGCGCACCCCTTCGGCGTCCCGGTCGTGCCCGACGTGTACAGGCAGTAGCAGACGTCGCTCGGGCGCGGCGTCCGGTCGTAGGACGACAGCCCGAGGCTGTCGTCGACTTCGTTTTCGTCGCCCGCGAGTGCGGCGTCTTCGACCCCGACCACCGGGACTCGCAGGTCCTCGCCAAAGAGACTGCTGCTGCTGCTGCTGCTGCTGGCCGCCGCCGTCCGGGCCTCCTGCGCCCGCGCCGCATCCGTCAGAAGCAGGGCGGCCGCCGAGTCGCGCAGGATGTAGGCCTTCCGCGCCGGCGGCGCGCTGGGGTCCAGGGCCACAAAGGAGCAGCCGGCCTTGAGGATTCCCAGCATGGCGAAGTAGGCCTCGGGGCATTTGTCGAAACAGACCGCCACGATGGACCCGGCCGGCGCATACTGGCAGACCAGGGCCGCGACCTGGTTGCCCCGTCTGTTCAGCGCGTCGTAGGACCATGTCCGGCGGATCGGAAGGCCGCTGTCGCTAGCAAACGCCGTGACGAACTCCAGCGCCGTCTTGTGGGGGATCTGCCGCGCCTGGATTTCCACGAACTGGTGCAGCAGAGCGACGCCCTCGCGGGACGGCAGCTCCGGCGTCTGCGCCGGCAGCAGGCTGTACAGGCGCGGATGCGACGCCGCCAAGTCGTCCTCGACGCCGGCCGGGTGCATGACGAGGTGGTGCACCACGGCGTCGAACTGGTCCAGGAGCAGCTGGGCCTGCTCCTCGGCTAGGACGCTGTTGTTGAACGTCAGCCGGTAGGCCAGGCTGCTCTCGCCCGACTCGAAGACCACCTCGAGCGACACGGGGTAGTCCACCTCGGCCACGCCGTCCTCCCGCGTCCACAGGGGCGGCGCGGGCGTCGTGGACGGTGGTCGCTGCGCGGCCGGCACAGCCTCCGCGTTCTGGTAGACGAGAAGGGTGTCAAACAGGGCCGCTGTCGCGTCGGCGGGCTGCAGCCACTTCTGGATCTGGTTGAGCGGCACGTGCTGCGATTTGTGAAGGAGGACGTTGGCGGCCATCAGCGCCTCGACCAGCTTCCGGTTGCTGGCCTCGTTCTGGGCCACGACCGGCAGCGTCGACAGGCAGGGAAACACGGCCTGGCTCGTCGCGTCGGTGTTGCGGCCCGAGAGAACGCTGCCAAAGACCACCGCCGCGGCGCCCACGTACGACGACAGGATCCGCGTCCAGGCGGCCTGGAACACGGCGTGCAGCGTGAAGCCCGCCTCGGAAGCCGCCGTCGCCAGCACGGGGAACCCCTGCGTGGACGGCCGGCTGGCCACCCGGATCGCGGCCGGGGCCACTTTCAGGGGCGTCAGCACCGGGAACGTGTTGACCACCAGCTGGGCGGCCTTGGCCTTCCACGCGCTCTCCAGCGCCGATGCGGGCGACGTGGCCGCCGCGACCTGGTGAAGAATGTCCGAGACAGCGAGCTCCGTTGGCGGGCTCTCTCCCGGGACCAGCTCCGCTGGGCTGACCGGCAGGTGGGCTCGGATCTTCCGGCTCAGGTCGACAAACTGCTGGACCCGGTCGAGGATGTGCTCGAGACTGCTCGCATCGTACAGCGCGTGGTGGATGGCGAGGGTGCAGGACAGGCTGCCGGGCTTGTCGGCGGCGTTGCGAATCAGCACCTGCCACGGGGGCAGCTGGAGGTTGTGCAGAGCGTGCTGGCCAACGTCGGCCTTCCACGCGTCCAGACTCCACGTCGACGGTGCTGCGGGATCGTCCTTTTCCACATGGATCCGCGGGGGGCCCTCCAGCATGGCCCTTGCCGACAGCTGGACCATGGCAAAGGGCGGCAGGTCGCTGTCGCTGCTGTCGTCGCTGCTGTCGTCCTCGCTGTCGAGGCTGACGAAGCCGGTCCGCAGCATGGGGATCGCCGCCGCCGCCTGCTTCCAGGCCCACGCCCAGTCCCCGGCCTCGAACGCGGGCACCCCTTCAGCGGGAAGGTGGTTCAGGCTGACGACGTTGAGATAGTGCCGCCCTTCGCTGCGCACAAATTCGGACAGGAGGCCGGTCTGGAGCGGCGTGCAGGGCAGGACGGCCTCGATCTCGCTCTCGGGGAAGATGCACTGGCGGCGCAGAGCGGGCCCGAGACGCGTGCGGAACGCAGCAAAGTCGAAGGCGGCGCCCGAAGGCGGCGACGAGGTGATCGTGGACGGAAGCGCAGACGACACCGTGGCGCCGTCGTCGGACACGGCGGAGGACGTGTCCCCGGTGTGCGTGGTGGAGAGGACCTGTGCGAGCCCCAGGCAGGTTGGGTGCTCCATGACGTCGATGGCCGACACGGACAGGCCTTCTTTGCGCAGCATCGAGGCAACCTGCACCGCGCTGACGCTGTCCAGGCCGAGGCGGTAGATGGTGGTGTCGCGGCGGATGCGGTCCTCGGGGACGCCCGCCAGCCGCGACAGCACGGCCCGGATGGCTGCCTCGGTGCCCGTCCACGTCTCTTCCGCATGCTTGGCTGGCTGTTCCGGGGCCTGGGCCGTCCATGTCTCCCACTGGAGGGGGGTGCGGGCGAGTTGGTCCTGCAGCTGCACCGGAAGGTCGTCGCGGCGTGGGACGTGGGACGAGGAGAACCGAAGCAGATTGTCCGCCAGGACGTCAACCAGCGCAACAATGCACTGGACTGCATCGTCGGAGAGAATGTGTCTACGAAGTCAGCCGGGCAGGCTCAAGGAAGAAGAGGAGAAAAAGAGCTTCAAAACACATACCGGCTTGCGTGCACCCTGACGTGCATGGCATCTGTCGAGGCGTCTGGAATAAACTCGCAGACCAACGGGACCTAAAGACACGACAGTCAGTTAATGATGCAAGAGCAGAGCAGAGCAGGAACGGCCTACATCCATCTCGCCGTCGTCCCGCTCCAGCGCCCACACAGAGGCATCGAGCGGCTGTGCCGGCTGCTGCAGCAGGAGAAGGCTGTCGAAGAGCGACGTGCCGCCGCCGAGGAGCATGCGCTGCACGTGCCGAAGCGACGTGAACTGGTACCGCATCATGTCCGGGTTGAGCGCGTGGAAGTAGGCCAGCAGGTCCTTGGCACTGCGCTGGGCAGCGAGGTCCACGCGCACCGGCAGCGTGTTGAAGCACGGCGCGACGAGCGCGTCGACGCCCTCGAGCGGCAGCGACCGCCCGTTGTACACGTTGCCAAAGCAGAGGTCGTCCCGGCCCGACAGCACGCGCAGCGCGCTGGCCCAGACGCCCTGGCACGCCGCCAGCAGCGAGAAGCCCAGCCCCTGGGCACGGCCTTGCAGAAACGACAGCGGCGTGCCGAGCGTCTTCTCCCGCATGATGCTGCCGCCTTGTTGTTCCACAGACGCAGACGGCGAGAGAAGCGTGGGGCGGTAGTGGGAGAGATGCTTCGTCCAGAACGCGTCTGTTTCGTCGGGAAGAGCCAGTGCGTGCTCGAGAAAGGTGCTGAACGCGAGGCGCGACGACGCGGGTGCGGCTGGCAGCGACGACGGCTCCTTCACGAGCTGCTCGACTTCGAACTGCAGACGCCGCATGGCCTCTCCATCGTACACGGCATGGTGGCACACAAAGGACAGGAAAAGGCCGTCGCCGTGGCGGATCACGGCAAACGACAACGGCGGCTCGAACGAATCGAGAGGACTGGCCAGGGTCTGCACATGCCGCTCCACGGCAGCATCGACAGTCTCGTCCGGCGCGAGCGCAAACTCCAGCCACGGCGGCGTCCAGTCCCGAAGCACGACCTGTGCAATCGGATGACGCGCGTTGTCTGTGGTCAGGAAACAGGTGCGCAGAATGCTGTGCCGGGCACACATCTGCAGCCAGGCGGCGCGGAGGGCGTCGGGGGCACTGTGCAGTCGGAACAGCAGACGGTTGACATAGGACCGGCCGCGGACCGGCGACACGAGCATCGCCTCTTGCAGGGGCATGCACGGGAGGACCTCCTCCACCAGGCCCGGCGTGCCGCGGGCATCGAGGCTCTTGTGCAGGCCCTGCAGGAACGAGGGCGAGAACACGGAGAGCGAGTACCGGGGGGAGGAGGACTCTGCCGCCGTCGCAGCCGCCTCCTCTGTGGCGTGCTGTCCTCGCTCCTTGCCGCCGTCCAGCAGCTGCGCGAGCTGCGCAACGGACGCGTTGCGGAGGATGTCGGAGATGGCCAGGCGTCGGTGGAATTCCTGGAACAGCAGCCGGGCCACGCGGATGGCGGAAAGAGAGTCCAGCCCGAGACTGGCCAGCGGCGTCCAGCGGCCGACAGATGCCTCGTCGGTGCTGAGGGCTTGTGCAAGCAGGCGCCGCAGCTGCGTTTCAGCCGCTGTCCACCGGCCGTCGCTGTCCTCGCCGGGCGCCAGCGTCTCGCTGCGACTGCTTGTTGCGGCCAGGCTCTCTTGGGAGAGGTCTCGGAAGGTTTCGCGCAGGAGGTTCTTGTTGGTCTTTCCGGCCGGCGTCAAAGGCACGCTCGACACAGGGATGAGGTAGGTCGGCACCATGTACGCCGGCAGCTGTGCCTCCAGGATGCCAAAGAGCTGCCCGAGGACCGTCGACAGAGGATCTGGGTCGAGTGGATGGAAGGCCGACACCGTGGTCGACGAAGACGACGGCTTGGCAGGGACGAAGAACGACGCCAGCTGCTCGGCGCGCGCATCGTCGTGGCGCAGGAGGAGTGTCACCGTCTCCGCCACGAGACCGGACTGGAGGAGCAGGGCGTTGATCTCGTCCAGCTCGATGCGCTGCCCGCGCAGCTTGATCTGGTCGTCGATGCGGCCCGTGATCATGAGCGAGCCGTCCGGCAGCATGCGCCCGAGGTCGCCGGTCCGGTAGATACGCCCGTACTGGGGGTGCTCGAGGAACTTCTCGGCCGTCAGGTCCGGCAGGGCCACGTATCCCACTGCGACCTGGTCGCCGCCAAAGCACAGCTCGCCGACGGCGCCGCGCGGCACCGCGTGGGTGCTGTCCACATGCAGGACGATGGACGACGTGTTCTCGGGGCTGAAGCCGAGGTGCAGAACGGCGTCTCCTGGAAGCACTTGCTTGACAGCGACGATGTTGGTTGTCTCGGACGGTCCATACGCTAGACAGTCAGTGGATGTAGATAGAAGTCATGGAATGAATGTTCTCACCGGTAAACAGCTTCTCTCCCCATGCCTGCGCAACCTTGTCGGTCAGCGCCTCGCCCGCGCTGATGAGAAGCACGACCGACGGGGTCCGGCTCGGGTCCACCAGCGCCGCCACGGTCGGCGTCATGCTGAGATGGGTGACGGCGAGCTCGCGGATTGCGCGCTCCAGGTCGGCGAAGAGCACGTCGTTGGTCGCCGCGCAGAGACACATGCCGTTGATCCACGTGAAGAAGATCTCGAACACGGACACGTCAAACACCAGCGAGCACGACTGCAGCAGCCGGCCGTCCGGCAGCAGCGGGTAGACGCGCGACAGCACGTCCAGGTTGCTGACGATGTTGCGGTGCCGGACAGGGACACCCTTGGGCACGCCGGTGCTGCCCGACGTGTAGACAATGTAGGCCAGCTGCGATCCGTCGGCCGGTCGTTCAGCCAGGTCGGCATCGGACACGCCGGCGAGCTGGGCGCTCTGGAGGTCGAGAAGACCGGCCGCCTGCGCGGCCGGAAGCGCCGTGGCAAGCTTGCGCGAGGTCGCCGTGTCTGCGACGCACAGCCGGACGCCGGCCTGCTCCAGGATATGCGCCACGCGCGCCGGGGGCGTGCTGGGGAGCAGCGGAACATACGCACACCCGGCCTTGAGGATGCCCAGGATGCCGGCATAGAGACGCGGGGACTTGTCCATGGCAATGGCCACCGCGTCGCCCGGCGCAGCGCCTCTGTCCTGCAAGAAGCGCGCGATCTGGTTGGACAGCCGGTCCAGCTCAGCATAGGTCAGGGTCTCGAAGACGGCGCCGCCCTCGCTCTCTCCGTCGCCTGGCGCTTGGTAGAAGCAGAGGGCAGGCCGGTCAGGCGTCTGGCGAGCCGTCCGTTGCACCAGCTGCGCCAGGTTGGCACAGCCGCGCTCGTCGTCGAACGGACGGAAGTCCAGGTTGTAGCTGGACAGGAGCTCCTCGGGAAAGCTGGAGCGGATGCTCGAGAGCTCCCTCTCCACGTTGGCCACCATGTGCCGGACGATGGAAGCAAACTGCTGCACGAAAAGGGCCACCTGGGCTTCCGGGAAGACGTCGCAGTGGAAGGTGGTCCGGACTTGGAAGTCGTTCTCGCCGGGCTCGACCTCCCACAGGAGCTTGGTCTCGAGGTAGTCCTTGTGGGCAACTTCGCGAACAAGCAGCTGCTTCCCGGCATTCGCCGTAGCATGCCGGCTGTACAGCGACTCCTGGTAGACAAAGAGCACATCGTACAGCGCCTGGCCCGGGCGCAGGCCGGCCAGTTTCTTGATGTCTGCCAGCGGCAGGAAGGCATGGGGCAGCAGAGCGCGGTTGGCGGCGTGGATGCTGTCCAGCAGATCGTGGATGAGCCGCACCTGCGCGACATCGACGCGCACGGGCATGGGCTGCAGACAGGGGCCGATCACCGACTCGATTCCGTCCAGCGGAAGCGTCCGGCCCGACGTCACGGTCCCCAGCACAATGTCCGAGGAGCCAACCACCGTGCTCCAGAGCCAGGCCAAGGCCGCCTGGAAGAACACCTGCGTGCCGCAGCCCAGCGTCCGCGAGAGCCGCTCCACGGCGCTGCGGTCCAAGCCCGTGAGCGTGCTGGTCCGCACCAGAACACGGTCGTCGACCTGGCGGCGTGACAACACGTCGGGCAGCGGGCTCGGCTGATAGCCATACAGGGCCCGAGCCCAAAACTGCTTTGCGACATCCCGGACTTCCGGCGGCACCGCGCGGTGGTACGCCACCACCGACGAGTACGGCAGTCCGGGTCCGACAGGCTCGCCAGCCAGCAGGGCCTCTAGGCTTCTCTGCATCCGGTCCATCGACCACCCGTCGTAGACCGCATGGTGCACGCGGAGCACCGCCGTCACTCCGTCCCCGGTAGGGGACGACGGTGCCTCGAGGTCGACGCTGAACGGCTGCAAAAACGCATCTTCGGTGTCGAGGCGGAAGTCCCGTTGGGCCTCGCGGACCTGCTGGACTTGGCCGGGCCTCGTGCTCTTCCAGACAACCTGCACCAGGCGCCCGTCGGCCTGGGTCACAAAGCCGGTCCGCAAGGCCGCATTGTCTGCGATGAGGCGCTCGAAGCAGGCCGCAATCCGGTCCCCGTCGTACTGCGGCGAAAACGCAAGCTCAATCCAGTTGCAGTATGCGCGGCTGTCGGCCAGGGTCTCGGCCAGCATGGAGGCTTGCACGGGGGTGCACTCGCATGCGAGCTCGATGTCTGTGTCCTTGAGACGCTTCTGCAGACCAGGGGACAGGCTTTCCAGGACACTGGGTACATCAAGCTCCGTGGAAGGAGCATCAGCATTCTGTTCCTGTTGTCTGTGTGTCTCCCTGATGCGCCCATGAAGCTCCTGCAGGGTCTGTGCCGCCAGCACGTCCACAGCGCCCACATTGTGGTATCCGGCAGACCGAATGGACGCAGCAAACTGAATGGCCTTGAGCGAGTCGATCCCGGCCGCAGCGAGTGATGCTGTGCGCTCGACGCTGGTTCCCACAAGCTCACGAACAAAGCCTTGCAGCAGGCTGTCCAGCTCGTCGACGCTCTCCTGCTCGGTAGACGAAGAGACATCGGCCTGCTTCGCACGAGCTGCTGCATACTCGGCTTCTAGGCGCTTCCTGTCCACCTTTCCAGACGCCAGACGCGGGAACTCGGGCAGGAGAACAACGTCGCCCGGAATCATAAAGCGCGGGAGCCAGGCACGGCACGACGCCAGCACGTCCTGCTCCATGGTCTCCGGGGACGCAGCGGCCTGGTCGACGTCGCAAAAGGCGACCAGCTGGCCATTGATGACAGACGCCGCACAGCCCAGACAGCCCTGCGTGCGCAGAACAGCCTGCTCGATCTCGCCAAGCTCGATGCGCTGGCCGCGCAGCTTGACCTGGCCGCCAGAAAGACGCCCATAGCACTCCAGCAGGCCGTCTTCTGTAATGCGGGCCTTGTCGCCCGTCCGGTAGAGGCGGCCGAACGCTTGGGTATCGAGAAAGGCGGCGGCCGTCTGCTCCGGCCGGTTGAGGTAGCCGCAGGCGAGCTGATAGCCTCCGACAGCAAGCTCGCCTATCTCGCCCAGAGGCATCACGGTCGGATCGCCCGTGCTCTTCGCCTCGTCCTCTTCCGGGATGCGGAGAATGTACGCCGAGACGGTGTCCAGCGGAAAGCCAATGGTTCTCGCCGAGGCGTCGCCGGCGAGAGCCGGTTGCAGCGTGCTGTGTGTTGTCAGTGGAAAGGAGGCAGACGGAGAGGAAAGCATCAGCAAGGGAAGACACAAACCAGTGAATGGCGGCCTCCGTCGGCCCGTACATGGCCCACAGGATGCTGGGCCGGTCGGGACTGCTGCCGAACTCGCGGACGACCGGCTCGGTCAGCATCTCGCCAATGGTCAGCAGCAGGCGCAGGTCCGGCGCGTTGGCGCGGGTGCGCAGCAGACTCGCCGCCACGGTGGGGGTCAGCTCGCAGGCGTCGACGCGCAGGGCGCGCAGCACGGCCGGCAGGTCGTTGAGCAGGTCGGCGCGGCTGCAGCAGACGAGGGTGGCGCCGCGGAACAGGGGGAAGAAGATCTCAAAGACGGACACGTCAAACGTGGGCGCGGCAAACTGCAAGAACCGCGCAAAGGCCGGTATGTGGCGGTCGTGGGCCAGCAGGCTCTGCGTGGCGGCGCCGTGCGGGACGCCTACGCCCTTGGGCGTGCCCGTCGACCCGGACGTGTACATGACATAGGCCACATCGTCGGCCGTCGGGGGAGGAGGCGCCGCATCGCGGGGGTCGGGACGGCCAGGACGTGCAAAGCGCGCAAACAGGTCCAGGTGCACGTTGTCGACCAGCACTGTCTGTGCCGGGGGTCTGTGGTCACCGTCACGGTCGCCGGTCTGCGGCAACGGCGGCGGCAACCGGGATGCCAGGTCGGTCGTGGTCAGGACCACGTTGGCGGCCACATCGTTGATCACAAAGCGGATGCGGTCTGCCGGTGCGTCCAGCTGGATGGGACAAAAGGCAGCGCCGGCCTTGAGAATGGCCAGCTGGGCAACATAGAGCTCGGGTGCCTGGGCAATCAACAAAGGGACGACCGGCGTCGGGCCAGAGGTGGCGTCTCCTCGCGGCAGATGCTGGCGGATCTCCACGGCCAGGGCGTCCGCTGCCTGGTGCAGCTGGCGGTAGGTCAGGGTCCTCTGGCTCCCGTCTGGGGCGCGGTAGTCGATCGCTGGCTGTCCGGCGAGCTTGTCGAGATTCCGGCCGGTGTCCCAGTCCGCCGTACTGGAGCTGCCTCCGGGGACAAGATGGTGCAGCAAGATGGGGCCGGGCAGCTTCTGTGGCTGCGGGTTGAGAATCGATAGAGGTGTTTCGGAATCCATGATTGTGTGTGCGGGTTTGGGAGTGTAATGGGGAGTGTAATGGTGCTGTTCTAGAGGTAAACGACAAGCAGTCTTGTCTTTCACGGCCTCGATCAGCTATATCAGGCCGAGAACGGAGGCATTTGAGGGCACATAAAGGCGATTGCAAAACCGGACTATGAGATCAAGAGTATAAAAAGAAAAGATTCTGACCGGCAAAATGGTCAATAAAAAAACAAAAGGCTTGGCTCCCCTAAATCTGGTGATGTCGTCTAGTCCGGGGGGGGGGGGGGGGGGGGAGGACCACCCATTTCGTCTTACTGCGCCCGGAGCCTTACTCGGAACGGGGGCGACGGGCTGGTCGCCGAGTGTAGGGCGACGGGGGCGGTACCATCGCTGTACGGAGAATTACGGAGCACCCGGTATCGTACGCCGTCCATCGTCCCTTGGCTAAGCTTTTTCCCGCGTCGTGCCGGGGGTTTGGTGGGAAAGAGGGATAAAAGCTTGTGAATGGGTTTAAAGGAAAGTCAGAACAGAAAAAAAAATAAAAGCAAAAAAAAAATCCACATTTTCTCTAAGCGACGCGACATCGTCGCCTGCATGGGCCATGGGGGGGGGGGGAGGCCTGGCTCCTATATGCAGGAGAAGATAAGCAGCAGGTACAGGTACGGAGTACAGAGAGGGAGTCGACAGGAAGACACAAAATCACGCAAGCCCGTAGACGCGAGCATTGCTCATTTCTTTGAACGGCCTCGGTTTTTTTTGCTGATCACCCCTCTGGAACGGGCATCGCTGCTCGTGATGCGCAGGAGCCGGCGCCCGTGACGAACGAGGGGGGGCGGGAGAGAGGGGGCGGTGCAAGGCCTCGGGCGTCCGTGCCGACTCCAACAGGGTGCGCACGCCACTGTTTCACGTTGTCCGGCCTAGAAGAAGGAAGACGGCCAAACCTGCCGTTGGACCAGCTCGTACGGAGTACGGAGTACCTGCAGACGAGGTCCATTTTCGGGGTTTCAGGCTGGTCCGTCGTGCCGACGACGATGTATCGCCTACGGAGTACGTAACGGCGGCCGGGGAACGCATCCGCGCAGGCAGAGTAGGAAGGACTCCCCCCCTCAACAAATATAGAAACACAGAAAAGAAAGTGAGAAGAGGAAGAAACCCCTTTCCTCCCCGCTGCCGTCTCACCGGAACCGCAGAGCCAACACCCTGGAAGGGTGGGGGGGGGGGAAGGTTGCTTCGGTGCAGAGCCCGACAGCGAGAGAGAGAGAGAGGGAGAGAGGCACCATCGCAGGTCTTTGAATTTTTTTATTTGCTTCGTCGCCCGGAGAAAGAACAGGTGGGGGAGGCAGGGAAGAAGCCAAGCTCGTCTGCCGCTGCGGAATGAGACGCGGCGGCACAGCATCGCCGCATCTTGCAGCATCTTGCAGCATCTTGCAGCCGGCGCGGCGCGCTGCTTTCCTGCGGCCCGGCTGTCGGCAGCCTGCATCCCCCAATCGTCTCGGCCGAAAGGGGAACCATCCTGGCTTATAGCTCGCGGCCTCGTATAGCCGGATTGGACGGCGCTGGCAGTTTTGGCAGCTATAACAGGGGCACCATATAGACAGGTGTAAGAGCTACCCCGGTCGTGCCTGGCGACGCTGCCGTGTCTCGGGTCATGGGCAGTAAAGAGGCCTTCAATGTGCAACGCTGAGAGGAGGAAAGAGAAAGCAGAAAGGAACACGGCCGTTTCTTTTCGTTGAAGTAGACCCCATGACAGCAGAGTTCCGATACACAAGCAAAATGTAGACAGAAAGGAGGAAAAAGAGAGGAAATAAAGAGAAAAAAAGAAGAAAAAAAATACATCACCACTTCCTGGAAGAGCTGGACATCAAGGCGCATGAAGCCATCCGCGAGGACCCCTTGCCCCGTTACTCGGTCGTGTCCATGGCGTCCTCCTCGTCCTCGAACCCCGGCGGAGGCGCGGCCGCAGCCGGGGGAGCAGGCGTCGGCGCCGCCAGAGCCGCAATGGCCGCGCCGGCCTTGGCCTTGGCCGCCGCAATGCGCTCCGCCTTCCACTGCTCGATCTGCTGCTTCAGCTCCGTCGCCGGCACCACGTCGTCCTCCGTCATCGGCTGCCGCGTGAACGGGTCCTTGGCGTCCGACAGCAGGTGCTGCGCAATCGTCGACCGGTCCACAATGTGCCGCGACGGCAGGATCACCGGGTCCCGCATCAGGTCGCCCATGATCGGGTCCTCGAAGTTGTCCGGGATCTCGCCCAGGTCCAGCTCGGCCTGGTCCACCACCTCCTTGGCCTGCGCAAACCGGTTCTTCAGCGCCACCCACGCGTGCAGCTTCGCCGGGTCCATCAGGCCCTTGGTCGTCAAGATGCGCGTCGCGTGGTCGAAGATCTCCGGCTTGTACGACCGCCCGTCGTTGGCCACCGCCTCCACAAAGCTGGCCTTGTCGCCCAGGTTCAGGTACAGCTCCACGATCAGCGGCAGCAGCACCTTGGGGTTGAAGTGGTACTTCTCCGGGTTTTCCACCTTGAGGTTGCGCGACGCCGGGCCCGCCAGCGTCACCAGGTTGTAGTCCAGCATGCCCGCCAGACGCGACACAATCTCCGGCATCGTAAACGCATCGCTCAGCGCCTCCGTGAACAGCTTCATCATGCCCACCGTCTCGTTCGCAAGCTGCATGTACGACTGCGCCTGCCCTTCTGCCGCCTGCAGCTCCGTCTCCTTCTGCTGCCGCTCCTCGGGCTGCATGCCACTCGCGTTCTGCAGCTCCTTCTGCAGGTCGTGGATCTTGGGGAACCGCGACAGCGCCTCGTCTAGCACGTACGTTGCGTCGTTGAGAAGCATGTTGACAAACCGCACAAAAAAGGACCGGTTTGTTCTGTTTTTGTTAGTTGGTGAGTTGGTGGAATAAAGGAAACAAGGAGCAAAGTAAACAAAAAAACAAAAACAAAAACCCACCGACTCGTGTTCGTCAACTGCTGCTTGTACAGGTCGTTGGGCCAGACCGTCTTGATCACCTGGAAGATCTCGTAGCGAATGTTGAACTTGTCGTAGAACTGCGTGTGCGTACCCGTCGACTCGCACTCAATGTAGAACTTGAGCAGCGAGTGTAGCAGGTACTTGTTGGCAAACTTGCTGTTGGTCAGCGAGTCGCCCAGCACCCCGTTGGCCAGGTGGTACATGCGCCACGTGCCCGAGAAGAGCAGCGACACTAGGGACGACTTGAGGTACGGGTTGCGGATGTACTCCGACGACTCCAGGAACGTCACACACAACGCCACCATCTCGTCGCCCACCGCCGACGGGAGGATCCGCGGCACCCGCTGGAAGAGGAACTTGAAGTGGTCCACCACGTTCTGCAGGGCAAACTCGGGCAGGCAGCTGAACGCCTCCGGCTCTTCGCGCGGGAGCGGCAGCTCCAGCTGCTTGTCCGGCCGGTAGTCCGACCCGGTCGCCACCCGCAGCAGCCACACCGACACGTAGCGCATAAACATGAGCGACCGCTGCTGCACCTTCTCGTCCAGCAGCACCGCCTCCAGCGCGTGCTTGTACGCCACGTGGCGGTCGATAGCCGCCGTGTACGTCTTCAGGTGCTGCTCCACCAGCGCCATCGCGCGCGGGTTGGTCGCCACGCCGCCCGCGCCGGCCGTCGTCAGCTTCTTCCGCTCCTCTTCCAGCTGCGCCAGCTGGCCCTCCATGTGCTTGATCTCCCGGTCCATGTCCTTGTACTTTTGTGCCGCTGCGCCGTTGCCGTAGTGGTGCGACGCCGTGTTGAGAAAGAAGAGCTCGCTGATAAAGTTGGACTCGCCGGGCACCGTCTTCGCATAAAAGGCGTCCGACTGCGCCTGGTCCGCGTTCAGCTTGGTCTCGTCGCGGATGTCGATGCGCGGCTTGCGCCGCAGATACTCGACCTCGATGCGCTCCATGCGCGAGAAGTTGGCATCCATAAACGGCTCGCACATGCGGTCCAGCACAGCACCCACGTTGAGCATGAAGCCGTCCGACGACACATCCTTGGCATTCACCTGCATCGCACGGCGCTTGTGGTTCACGTTCATCACGTAGGCAAACCAATCGAGCAGCTTGGTCCGCGGCCCGTCGCCGGCGCGCGCGAACGCCATCGCAATGGTGTGCAGCGACGACTGATGGGTGCTGATCGCCATCTGCAGCGCGCTGTACACAGACTCCTTCCGCTGGAGCTCGACTTTGTGCAGGCCGGTGAAATAGGCCAGGCACACGTCGGTCTGCAGGGGGGAGATGCGGAAGAAGGGGCCCAAAATGGTGAAGCGCTCGATGTTGGGCGCGGACTGGGCCATCTGGAAGGTGGGATGCTTGGCGAGAGCCACGAGCAGCGGCTTGTAGCGCGTGTAGAGAAGCATCGCCTCGATGTACGGCTGATAGTCGTCGTTCATGCTGATCTTCGATAGCTTCGCGCTGATCTCGACCATGGCCCGGGTGAAGATGCCTTCGACCTGGCCGTCGTCGTCGTCGTCAAAGCGGGAGACGGCGTCCGAGATGAAATCCATGTCCAGACAAAGCGGATCGTCAGAACTCACACCGCGAAGTAGATACGGCGCGAGTGTGTCGTGCTCGGGGTTGGTCTCGCGTCTAGACGGATCAGTACAACGGGAGGCGGGAAAGACAGCATAGATCCAGCCCCTTACCCAAAGAGTTCCGGCATAGTCAGCGCGAAGATGATGTTGCTTGTGCAGAGGCGCTTCAGCTCCTGCAGCAAGGCCGACCGCTGCGGTACAGTGATGCGGCCTTTGAGCAAGCGGCTTGCAGCCTTGTAGCACGGTAGCAGGTAATCCAGCAGGGGCTTCTGGGGGGTATAGGCCGTGCACGCCTCGAGGATGGCAGGCTCGATGTCGTCAACGGTGAAGCGTAAGCGCGGTTTCTTGCCCCCGTCGCCTGTCTTGCTAGCTGTCTCGCCGGCCGCATCACCCGCTGCCTCGCTGGCTGCCTCTCCAGTCGCCTCTCCGGTCGTCTCGCCGGTCGCCTCGCCGGGCGCCTCGCTAGTTTCCTCGCTCGCCTTCGGAGCGTCACCAGCAGTCGTCCGCTCCAAGATCTCTTCGCGCAGGTTGGGAAGGAAGGTGAGGGCATGGCCGTGCCGGTCGCGCGTCTGAGTCGGCTCGACGGTGACGCGAAGCACGTGCGAGATCGTGTGGTCCACCCACTCGGCCAGGGCCTCTTCGGGCGAGACCGGCGGCCGGGCGGGGGCCTGTGTTCCTGCTGGGGACGCGGCCGGTCGCCGTGCAGGGGCGTCCGTGGGGGCGTTAGCAGAGGTGGCCGCGGCGGGGTCAAAGTCGGCGAGGGGCCGCTTTGACGGCGAGGAGGGAGTGGTAGCGGGCACGGCGGGCGCTGCGGTCGCGGCACTGCTGCTGTTACCTAAACGGAGGACTGGCGTCGACGTCGACGTGGAAGCTGTTCCGGCCGTCGATGCCGGACGCGGCGTGATGTTGATCGCCGGGCTGCTTCTTCCTGGGGGCGCAGGTGTCGCGCTGGCCGCTGCCGAGGGCGAGGATGTGCTGGTCGTTCCGTTGCCACTGCCGTCTTTGTGCTCATCAGTGCCGATGCTACTACTGCTGCCGCCGTCGCCGCCATCCTTGGCGTTGCTGTTGTTGTTGTTGTTGTTGTTGTTGTTGTTGCTGGAGTTTCCACCGAGCTTCGCCAGTCGCCGCGCCCGCATCTGTTTTCGTACTGTGGTTAGCATCAACGAGCCCTTTGCCTTCGGAGGAGACACCAGGAGATGGAGATGGCCGACGTACCTGCTCCAGGCTGGGCAGCGTGGGCTCGGATGGCGGTTGGCCGTCGTTGGAATCCATCGTCGAGATATTATGGTGGAGAAGGAGAGGACGATGAAGAGCAACGAGAAAAGGAGAGAAGGGAGTGACGGCAAGCGCCGGAGGACGGAAAAGCAAACAAGGCTCGGTTGAAGGACTGCCAAGCTACTACGGCTGAACACGTCTTGGAGAACGGGAAGCCGCGGTGCAGGGGAAAAGAGTTGTGCTGGAGTTCCGGGGTGTCGTGGTGGGCGGAACGTTCAAAGAAGAGCTAACCAGAATGCTTGCCGTCTGGCGATGGCCATCTCAGTGGTTGATCGCGCGGCCTGGCCCCGCGCAACGAGACGCCTATACGTACCGGGAGCCCCTAGCATGGGGGCGGTGAGTGGCTGGGCTGGGACCTGCCCCGCCATGCTAGGCAACATAGAGCTGCACAGAAGCTCACAGAAGGGCAGAAAATCACTAATTAGTAATGCGCCTTGTGCATCGAAATAGCATCTGGCGAGCTTTGCTTCTGTATTTGCACAGCTATTTGCTCTATTGATGGGAAAGCCCTTGTCCTCCTCGCTGGCCCTGTTAAACACACCTGACCGTGTCCGCCCGGCCGTGTCCTCAGAGCCTCGGCGGATTCTCCCGGTCGCTCATCCGGCGCGGAGGCGGGCCCCGGGCCATCGGAGGAGGGCCCATCCGAGCCGTAGCTGACGCGGCTGCGGTGCGCCGAACGGACACGCCATCGTCGTCACTGCTGGCACTGGCACCGCCTCCAGCCGCGGCAGTGCCGGCCGTGGCCCCGGTTCCGGCTCCACCACCACCAGGAGCAGCGCTGCCCAGGCCAACCGAGCGTTTCGTAGTCTGCCGGAAGGACTCCATCAGCCACCGCACATACATGCTGATATGGCCCATGCTGTTCCGAAGCTCTAGGATCTGGTCCTTGAGTGGCCCGAGCTCGTTCATGAACAGCTGTGCCTGCCGTGCGTCAACCTCGCCAAGATACCGCTCCAGATTCTCCACCTTGGCGTCGAAAATATCAATGTATGCCACAATGCGGTTCACGCGGTCCCCATCGTCTGCTGGAGGCGACGCCGCTGTGCCCGTAGGCCGAGAAGCTGCTACACCCCCGCCTTGGGGCGATGCCGGTCGCGTATCCGCACCACCGGCGTCGGGATTGAAGGTGTTGGTGCCGTAAAAGCCATCAAAGGGATGATTCGGTGAATTATAGAAGAAAGAAGCTCGCGCTGCCGGCAAGGGCATAGGAATGGGCCGAGTAGCCTCGCTCGTCTCTGGTGGCGGGGCTTGCGGCTGTGGTGGTCTATTGTGATGAGGCTGTTGGTGGTGTTGCTGTTGTTGTTGTGCGTCCACCTGCGCCGCGGCGGGAGGTGCCGGAGGTGCCGGTGGCAGTCGAGAGGCCAGCTCTAGTTCCAGCTTACGCACACGGTCCTGTGAGTCCTGCAGGACTGTTTCCATGCCATTCATGTCGGCGCGATGAGCTCTGTTCATGCGCATGAACATGCCATACAAGCATGTGCGTTCGTGGTCGCCAAAGTCCTTCCTCTTTTCGGCGTACGTGCAGCCGGACGTTCGGTATTTGCACGTCGTCTGCCGCTCCGAGCAGTTGGCCACATGCGTGCCATGCCGGTGGCGTGGCACCGCTGCCAGGCAGTGCTCACACATAAGCTCTTTTTGGTTGCAGTCGGAGTCGTAGTGGTCGTCGAGTGACGCCAACTCCACCGGCTTGCCGCAGTATACACAGGCGACCGCCTTGTGTAGGCAGCTCCCATCCTCGCTGTCACGGCGCGCCACCAGTTTGGAGCATGACTCGTCTGGGCACGGTATCTTGGTGTACGGGCAGTCGTTCTTGTAATGCTGCTTTACGGCGGACCGCGCGCAGACATAATCGCAACGAGCGTTCGGACAGCGCACCTGCAAGTTGTCCAGTTGGTTGGCAATGATTGGCGGTGCCGGACGTGCGGGCACCCGGCCACGGCTGGTCTCAAAGTATTGGATCGGGTTGCGGTCGATGGGACAGCGATTGCCGTGCTCGAGCGTCTGGACAAGGCACTTGTGGCAAAAGATATGGAAACACGTCGTGATTTCGGGCTTCACCAGCGGCGAGCGGCAGATTGGGCAGTCCAGATTCTCGTCGTATGTGCCAATGTACTCGAGCGCATGCCAGTCCAGTTTTGGCGTCTGCGCCCGTTTTCTTGCGGTCCCGTTGGTGAAGGGACCAGACAGAGGTGGCAGGACTAAAGAGCTTTCAAGTGGTAATGGCGAGACAGCAGGACCAGCAACGGTGGCAGCCACACCAGCATCCGGGGAGCTTTCAGCGGATGCGTGCCCTTGTACGTGTGTGTCCTCTGGAAGCTGCGCCATGACTAGGGTGGACGGTGGGGGGCTGTTGATGTCGTTTTCGTTGGCCGTATGCGCGGGATTTGATTGGGCGCCGGGGTAGCCTTGTGACGGTGAACCGGGAGGCAGGGCAGTGTCTTGTTGCTCGTGGCTATCGCGGCTGTCACGGCTATCACGCCTGTGACTGCTGAAGTGGCTGAAGTGGCTGTAGTAATGTTCGTAGCCCGCGTCAGAGTCGGACTGTGTCAGACCAACCGGGCTAGGCGAGGATGACGGGGCTGCAGCGCTGCGGCGATCCGGTCGTCGCCGGAGAGATGGGGGTGGGCTAGGACTCCTGCTGCTGCTCCGGCTCCTGTTTCTGTCCATGCTATGTCTCCTGTCGTCGCCCGGACGTCGGTTCTGGGTATGGCTTGCGTCGAGGTTTGACGGCTCGGCGTCCGAGGCGCCCTCGGCGAGTGCTTCGTCGTGCGGCGAAAGGCTGAAGCGCCGGCGCCGGCCGCTGGTTGCAACGTTTGCAGCGTTTGCGACTGCGGAGTTCCTTCGCTGGCGATACTCCTCTTCGAAGAACTCTTCCGGTGTGTTGGGCGGCGGCATCGTGAGGGAGAGTCCCCCGCTCGGGATGAGATGGCCCAGCGCAAGCGGGGTATGCGTGCTGGCGTGTTGAGTATGCGAGCTTTGTCTGCGGGTCGCCAGACGCTGTAGGTTGCAGCAAGCTCTGAATGTTGCCGCGTGCTCGTGCAGTGTTGTACCGAGTCAAGATGGCGTGGAAGACGCGGCGAAGTCGTGGCGGTGGCGTGGCAAAACAACCGAGGCGCTGGTGCGAGCACGGCTGCGGATTTAGCGTGCGCCCGCACTAAACTAGAGGGATCGACGGCATGGCACGACAAGCCCGGGGGCTGGAAGCTGGCGGACGAAAGGGAAAAACGGAAATGTGAAGCTGGCAAAACAGCACTTCAAGGAGCACCGAGAAGCGATTCCGAGTCTGGTTTATGACGGGAAGGAGCGCCCATCTGCGACGGATGACAGGCAGCGCTGATTGGTCCAGAGAGCCGTGCGACTGTGTGGGACACACGTTACGGTCGCACAGTGAGGCATCCCACGGCGATCCAAGACTCAGCATGAGGTACTCCGATTACAAGACAAAGTATAGAATAACGCAGAGAAGAAAGCAAGAGACAGAAGGATCAAATACCAAAGAAAAAGGACGGGAAATTAACAAGGGAGAGGTGAGTGACGCAACCAATCCCGCTCCTCCCTAATACGGCGCAGAGTCATGTGAGCCGCAGCCGCCTGAAGCCTGGCTGGAGCGGACGTGTGGGGGCCTTCGCAGGGCGAGACGTCAGGAATATTGTGTCTTACTCCCGCGATCTCGACCTCCTCCTGCAGACGCGCTCCCTGCGCCCACCCCCGTCCCGCAAGCTCCGTGCCTGTCCGCGTCTATCTTGTCCCGCCCTTTTTTGGAGAGCGCATATTGGCTTTTGTCTTTCGGGGGGAGAGGGATTCTCGGCGGCGACCCTTCTTTTTCCCTTATCCCTCGCCTCCATCCTTATTTGCCTCTTCGTCTCGTCTTCCCTGGTCTGCTCCTCCCACATTCACTTTGCAAGCCATGCGCCATCAGACATGGACAGCAGCGACGACCTCCACGGCTCCTCCCATGCGGGAGTCGCGCCAGCCGCAATGCCCTCTGCGCCCGCGACAATTCCGACCCCCCCGGGCTCTACCTCGATGGCTCCGATAGCTCCGGTCGCCCTCTCCCGGTCTGTCTCGCAGCATTCCGCCACCTCGACACGCAGCCACCGCTCGATGCGCGGCCACGGCCGGGGCAGCAGTCGCCGCGGCAGCAGCCGGGTGCCCCTGCCGGGCACCTCGAGTTCCAGCGTGACCTCCGAGGACAGCAAGTCGTTGACGTCCTTCCCGTCCTTTTCACCCAAGGCGCGGACGTCGCCATCGCCGACACGCGCATCGTCTCGTACCCGCGCCAGTGGGCCTGCAACCGCCAGCGCGTCGCTTATCCAAAGCCTGTTGGCCGCGCAGCAGCCGCAGCAGCCGCAGCCGCAACCACAACAACCGACCCCATCTTCCCTTCTTCCCGTGTCCGGCGCAACTGCCTCTACGACTGCATCGATATCCTCTGTGCCTGCGCTATCGACTGCACGTAGCGCCTTGTTTGAGGATTCCCCCTTGCTACCCAACAGCAAGTTTGTCCCGGGCGCGCTGCATCTCGCCGACGATGCCCATATTGCCCGCTTGATTGGCGAGAATGGCGCCGTGACTCTGGTCCGGCAGCTGGCCGAAGACCTGGCAAGGCGCGACGCCCAGATGGAAATTATCCGGCAGCGAGCTGACGACCGCGAACATCTCTTACGCAAGATCATCCTAGAGTGCGGCCTGACAAGCCTTGACCTGGAAACTCGGCTGCGCACCCTCGAACAAGAACAAGAAGCACGGCGAGCAGCCCGGAGGGAGGCGGAATCGGCTGCTGCTACCTCTGGCCCGGACACCGCGGAAAATGCCATGGCGGCTTCGCGTCGCCGTGTCTCGGACCTCGTGAGTGATGCCTTGGCAGACGACAACAGCATCCACCAGGAGAATGGCGACTACTACTACAACAGCGAAACAATTCGCGCCAATAGCGGCAAGACAACAGACACCAGTGCCAGTGACGGCGCAAGTGGGACAACAAAAGGCTGGAAGGATTTCCTTTGGGGTGGTGGAACGACCAAGAAGAGCGGCTCCGGCAGCACTTCCCCTGCTGCTGCAACGCCGAGGACTGTCAAACGCATACCTCTCCGCCGTGGCAGCGGGGACCGTCGGCTTCCTGTCACGGAGGAGCTCTTCCAGCCACCGCTGCCGATCGATCCCCAGCCAGATGACTACGACGCAAAATCTATCGCGAGCTCGACACGAGGAGCAGCAGAGTCCGCCGCAGCACCAACCGCAGCCACAACAGCAGAACCCGAGACGGGGACAGCAGGAGAGGCAAAGTCAGGGTCGGCATCCGGCCGTAAGGGGTCGCTTGCTACTCAAGCTCTCCGCCTGTTCGTGAGTGGCAGTGCCAACAGCAATGGCAGCGGCAATAACGACAGTGCGCCGTTGCCAGGGACCGGTGGTCCCGGCTCCAATACGGTGAAAGCCCGTGCCGATAGCAGGAACTCGACAGCCTCGTCGACTGCATCCCTGCGAACTGCGTCATCTGCCAACGCCCGCACGCCCATCTCTGCCGCCGTGGCACGGGCCTCCCGTGCCTCGATCAGCCAAGGGGGCACCCCGAGAACGTCACTCATGTCCATGCGCCGGACAGCGTCAATGGCCCTTATGAACGGCGGATCAGCCCCAATGAGCATCCCGGCCAGTGGCGGCGCTAGCAACGGCCATGCAAGCAACCCCCGTAGCCAAGCACAGGAACGCTGGGGGGAGATGATGGACTCGAGCCCGGCTGGTGACGCCTACGTGCGCCGGCAGTATGTGCCAGTGGAAATGGACACGATCCTCCCGCTCGATCTGCAGCCGCCAACGCTCACACGCATGTACAACCGATACAACAGCTCCGGTCACCTCATCGACCGGTTCGGCTTCATTTATGACCAGCGGCGGAAGAAGCGTCAGCGGGAGGCAGCCCAGATGGCCCGCCAAGTCAAGCAAGGGAGCGGGCACCGCTCCAGGGTGATGAGCATCAGCCACAGCAGGCGAATGAACCGGTCAGCGCCAGAGCTCTTCCTCGGCGATGTCGACGAGGACGACCCGGGCACTGTCAGTGATGCCCAGGACAACACCGGCGATACGGCCGATGGGCCGGACAGGAAAAGCCTTGGCAGCGGCAGCGGGAGCAACGGAGCAAGCAGAAACAACAGCAGACCGTCTAGTCTGGCCGAAAGCAACGGGCACACAGCCAGCGCAACATTGGACGATGCCAAAGAGGGCACGCCCAAGCGGTGGCAGGACTACCTCAAGGTTGCTACGTTTCCTACGGAACTCCTCGCCCACACGCCCGCCATGAGCGACGCGCAGATTGAGGTCATTGCGGACGACGTCAGCCCGAAGTCGCCGGGGCTGATGGCGCCAAACCGGCGTGGTTTCGCACCTCCGTTGTCCGGCCCAATCACGGCAGCGACCACGTCTGCCACGACCACAACAGCGACGGGTACGACTGGCGGCCTGGACCCTGCCACGGCCGAGGTTGCCGAGGACAACGCGCCTTCTGCCGACCAAGAGCAGCTCCAGACTGATGCCCAGGATGCGCCATCGCAGGCCCTGAAAAAGAAAAACAGCACGGTCACGTTGGTTAAGGAGGACGTGGAGCCGGTGCGCCTCCTGCTGCAGCAGCTGGGCGATCTCCATGACACGTTGCAAAAGGAGCGCACGGTGCGCTGGAACGAGTTTTTGCGCAAAGTGCGTGCCGAGCGGAAGCGGGAGGGCGATGCCATCGCGGCGGCGGCAGCAGCGGCGGCGAACGCAGCGACCATGGCAACGGCCGCCACGGCCGAGCCCCGGTTTCTCCGCGCGACGGCGATCATGCCGGAGACGCGCATTGCGGACGGCGAGATCATCGGGATCGCCGGCCTGGGCAACAAGGGCAAGCTGGGCCGCGCCAAGTGGAACGAGTTCCGGACGCTCATTCTCGGCGGCATCCCGCTGGTGCTGCGGGCCAAGGTCTGGGCCGAGTGCACGGGCGCGGCGAGTCTGCGGGTGCCGGGCGCGTACGAGGATCTCGTGGCGGCGGTGGCGCGGTCCTCGCAGGCCCGTGCCGGCCACCCGGCTGGGTCCGCGTCCGACCCGTCGTCCCAGGCGGCCGAGACGGAGGCGGACGTGGCGGCGCAGGTCGAGGCGGACATCTACCGCACGCTGACGGACAACATCTTCTTCCGCGAGGGCCCGGGGACGGCCAAGCTCAAGGAGGTGCTGCTGGCGTACGCGCAGCGCAACCCGGAGGTGGGGTACTGCCAGGGCATGAACCTGATTGCGGCAAACCTGCTGCTGGTGACGCCGTCGGCGGAGGACGCGTTCTGGCTGCTGGCGAGCATCATCGAGACGATCCTGCCGGCGGGCTACTACGACCACTCGCTGGCGGCCAGCCGGGCGGACCAGCAGGTACTGCGGCGGTACGTGGCCGAGGTGCTGCCGCGGCTGTCGGCGCACTTTGACGCGCTGGCGATCGATCTGGAGACGATGACGTTCCAGTGGTTCCTGTCGGTGTTTACCGACTGCCTGAGCGCGGAGGCGCTCTTCCGCGTGTGGGACGTGGTCTTCTGCCTGGGCGACGGCAGCGTCTTCCTCTTCCAGGTGGCGCTGGCGCTGCTCAAGCTCAACGAGGCCGCGCTGCTGCGCTGCCCTGCGCCCGCCGCCGTCTACACATACATCAACCACCAGATGACGAACCACGCGATCAGCATCGACGGCCTGATCCAGGCGTCCGAGGCCCTGCGCAAGCTGGTGCGCCGCGAGGACGTCGAGGCGCGCCGCGCCGCCGCCCTAGACGCCGACCGCGCGCTGGTGGCCGCGCGCGCGGCGGCCGTGGCCGAGGCCAAGGCGTCGCGCAAGCAACGCGCCGAGAAGGCGGCGGCGGCGCAGGCGGCGGTTGTGAAGGTGGTGTGAGGGATTTTTTCCTTTTTTTTCTTTTTGGTGTGCTTTATGTCACCTTCTTGTCTATCCTTTTTTTCCTCACCCCGTCTAGATATCTCTCCTTGATACCCCCTGGCATTTGCAAGAAACGCAAAACAAACAAACAATCGGCATTGAAAACAACGGCGTCCAAGGCCCGTCGTGTCTAGATTTCATGCTGTCTCCTTTCAGTCATTATATACAAAAAAGTACAAAACACGCGCTATCGCTCGCTCTGTCCCTGCTGCCCGTTCACTTCACCTTGCTCATGATCGTCTCGAGGCCGCGCTCGACGTGTGTCTGGGCCGCGCGCGTCTTGACCGCGTTGAGCAGGCCGCGGTCGAAGTCGTCGCGTGCCCGCAGCACGGCCTCGACCCAGCTGATCTGCAGGTCCGGGTACGCCGTCTTGAACGCGACAAAGGCGTCGGGGGCGCCGTCCTTGGGCGTGGTCAGCAGGGCCAGGAACTGCTCGGTGACGCGCCACGTCTGCTTGAGGCTGTCGGCCGTCTCGGCGTTGGGCAGCGCGTCAAACAGCTCGAAGACGGCGGCCACGTCGGCAAAGATCTGGTCCTGGAACGGGTCGCTGCGCTTCAGCTTGGCGCCCTTGTTGCGCACGGCCGACAGGTAGCGCACCAGCAGCTCGTCGGTGAAGATCTCGACAAACACGTCGACCAGCGAGTAGTGCAGCACCTGGCGGTAGTCGGTGATGTACTCCTCGATCGTCGCCACGATCTGCTTCATGCCCGTCGCCGCGCCGTACCAGCGCGCCGTGAAGAAGTCGGGCATCACCGTCTTGAAGTCCACTACAAACACGAGCGCCGCGAACTTGGTCATGCACCACGTGCTCAGGTCCACGTAGCCGTCGCGCAGCACCGCCACCTCCGCGTCCACCCGCTCCATGTACTGCGGCGTCACCAGCAGCTCGATCTTGTCGCGGAAGCTGGTCAGGTACGACAGCCGCTGCCCGCCGCCGCCGCCGCCACGGCCCGCGTTGCTGCTGGCGTCGTCGTCCCGGTCGTCGATGCACGCGATCTGGTCGTTGGCCGCCGCGACCAGCCAGTCCTGCAGCGGCTGGAAGCCCTCGAGGTCCGGCACGCGCCCGGCCTCGTAGCGCGCCGCCTCGTCCTCGAGCATCTTCTGCACGGCCTGCTGGCGCGAGCGCAGGCGCAGGAACATGGCGTCCACGACGCCCTCCACCACATCGGTGCGCTTCGAGTTGCCGGCCACGTCGATCTGCTCGCGCAGCATGCGCCACAGGTCGACCAGGTTGCGCGTGCGGAAGCAGCCGTACTCGTCCTGGTCCAGGTTGGCGCCCTCGACGGTCGCGCGGTCGGCAAAGTCTTTGCGCTCCTGCTGGCCGATGCGGTCGATCCACTCGTCGAGGAACTTGATGATGAGCTGGCGGAAGTCGCGCACCAGCTCCGCCTCGCGGTTGTCCAGCACGTGCGGCGTCAGCGCCTTGTCGTCCTGCTGGAAGCCCAGCTTGGTCATCTTCTTGTAGTACTTCTCGGGCCAGCTGATGATCTCGAGCGTGTGCGCCGAGCTGGTGTCCGGGTCGTCGACGAGGCCGATCAGAAAGTCGTGCATCAGCCGGTGGTAGATCTCCGTGTACGTGTGCATGATGCGCCACTTCTTCGGCATCAGCGGCGCCATGCCCAGCCGCACCGCGTTGAGGTCGTTGAAGAACCAGCGCAGCTCCTTCTCCAGCCGCGACGGGTCGTCGAGGAACGCGGCGCGCGTCTGCTCAAACTGCGCCTCGCCGTACGCGCGGATCGCCTGCAGGAACTTGTCCTTGTAGCCGCGCACCGTCTTGGCGCCGTCCGTGATGCCCTGGAAGCGCGACGCGATCTCCTTGTGGTCGCGCATGGCGTCCTGCAGCGCCTGCACGCGCTGGTCGCTCTTCTCCTCGGCCTCGATCACCAGCGCGAAGCGCACAACCAGGTTGTTGTTCTCCGCCGTCACCAGCGAGATCAGGCTCGTGGCGATCAGCCCGACGTGCTCGTCGAACCAGTCGATGGCGCCGTCCAGCCGCTCAAAGTAGTCCTCCAGCGTCGACTGCAGGCTGGGGTCGTCCGCGCGCTGGATCTGCTCCATGGCGTCGTCGCGGATGTTGCGCAGCTGCGTCAGCTCAAAATGGATCGGCAGCAGGTTCGGCATGTTTTCCTGGTCGTCCGTGTCCTCGCGCAGCATCGCCTCCACGGCGCTGAGCCGGTCGTTGAACGTCTCGAGGTTGCGCCGCATGGCCTCGACCGCCCCGAAGTTGCGGTGCGCCTGCGACACGAGGTTGATCGTCGCAAAGTCCTTGATCATGTTCTGGCTCTCCGAGCACAGCCGGTCGATCTGCATCATCTCCTCTTTGATCTGCTGCACGGTCTTCTGCCCATCGGACAGCCCGGCCAGGCCGCTCTGCGTTGTCTCGAGCTGGTCGCGCAGGCCCGCGCGCAGCTGGCTATCAATGGCCGCCTTTTTGCGTGTGAAGTCGAGTTTGAGCGACGCGAGCTTGTCGAGGTCGTCGGGATGCCGCAGAAGATCGGCCAGCCGGACCGGAGGGCCGTCCATGGCGGCAACGACGCTGCAAAGGGGCGGGAGACAGAAAAGGTTCGGTTCTTCTCGGTCGGCGATGAAAGGCCCTGCATCAATCAACCATCGCCAGCGACGGTAATCTGCAAGGTGGGATGTGGTTGTGGAGCGCTCGTCGTGATGTCCAGGAGCTGGGAGGCAGAAGTGGTCAAGCCGCAGGAAGACGACGGCGGCAGCGCTGGAGACGAGCGCACAAATCGGCTAGTCGACTAACTGGGGTAAGACCTTATCTGGTATCGCGCAGCGAAGCTTGGGCCATGAAGCCAAAGTATTCCCAACGAGGACAGGATTGGCAAGAGCAGCATCTTCCGTCCCTGGAAGCTCTTTCTCTATTTCTTCCTGCAGTGTACAGCTCTTTCCTCTGTTCTCCTCGCCCTGCAGGAACCCATTCCTGGTCTGCGCGTCTGCGGCGCGTCTGAGTCGCGTCTTCCCCTTCCTAACTTACACGTAGCCTTTTAGCTAGCGGCACTGGTCTCCCTGAGAAGCCGTCCATTTAGCGGCTGAAGCGTCTAGGGGCCTCCTCCCTCCTTTCGACCTCTGTTTCTTTTTCCGTCCCTCAGTCATCACCCTACAGCCTGGCATCGCAGGCGGAAACCGTGTCCTGTTTTCCTGTTTTCAGCTTCAATTCTTACTCTCTTTCATTCAGTTTATTTTTCCTTTGTGTTCACTATTCCCGCTCTTCTCCCCTTTTCTCCCCGGCAGAGCATCTCTCGCCTCCTATTTTGCCGATCTCTCGACGACTGCCCCTCGTCCATCATGGCCGCGTCACCGGCGCCGCAAGGCTCGCTGCGCCAACGCCATGTAGCTTCCGGCAAGAAGAAGGACGCCACGGCGTCCGACGCAGACCTGGATTCCATCCTCGCCAGTGTGACCCCCGACAAGAAGGCCCCTGGCCCGCAGCGCGAGTATCAGGTCACGGCGGTCCTGATCACCGTCCTGGCCTTTCTCACGCGCTTCTGGGGCATCAGCCATCCGAATGAGGTGGTCTTTGACGAGGTCCATTTCGGAAAGGTAGCTACCCCTTTTCCGTTTTCGTGTATCTGCCGCCGATGTCGTACCTAACCCTCCTCCCTCAGTTTGCCTCCTACTACCTCGAACGAACCTACTTCTTTGACGTCCACCCGCCCTTTGGCAAGCTCCTCTTCGCTTTCGTCGGCTGGCTCGTTGGCTACGATGGCCACTTCCATTTCGACAACATCGGCGACTCCTACATCGAGAACAAGGTGCCATACATCGCCTTCCGCGCTCTCCCCGCCCTCCTCGGCTCGCTGACGGTCACCGTCACGTACCTGATCATGTGGGAGTCCGGCTACAGCCTGCCCGCCTGCGTTCTGGCGGCCGGCCTCGTGCTGCTTGACAACGCCCACATTGGCCAGACGCGCCTGATCTTGCTCGACGCCACGCTCATCTTTGCCATGGCCTGCAGCATCCTCTTCTACATCCGCTTTTACAAGCTGCGCCACGAACCCTTCTCGCGCAAGTGGTGGAAGTGGCTGATCTTGACCGGCTTTGCCCTGTCCTGCGACATGTCCACCAAATACGTCGGCCTCTTCGCTTTCATCTCCATCGGCTCTGCTGTCTGCATTGACCTGTGGGATCTGCTGGACGTCAAGCGCCGCGGTGGTGCGCTGTCGCTGCCTGATTTCACCCGCCACTTTGCGGCCCGCGCCTTTGGCCTCATTGTTATGCCCTTTCTCTTCTACCTGTTCTGGTTCCAGGTCCACTTCGCCGTCCTCAACCGCTCGGGCCCCGGCGACGACTTTATGTCGCCCGAGTTCCAGGAGACGCTCAGTGACAACGCCATGCTGGCCAACGCCGTCACCATCAACTACTACGACACGCTGACCATCCTGCACAAGGACACTAAGGCCTTTCTCCACAGCCACCCGGAGAATTACCCTCTGCGCTACGACGATGGCCGTGTCTCCAGCCAGGGACAGCAGGTTACCGGCTACCCCTACAACGATACCAACAACCACTGGCAGATCCTACCCGCCGACGGCGAGGGTGACGCCAGCTCGAACCGTGTCGTCCACAACCACGACCTGATCCGTCTGCGCCACCTGGGCACTGACTCCATCCTTTTGTCGCACGATGTTGCCTCGCCCTATTATCCCACCAACCAGGAGTTCACCACTGTGCCCACCGAAAAGCTCAGCGAACGCGCCGAGGACACCCTGTTTGAGATCCGCATCGAGAATGGAAAGAACGGCCAGGAATTCAAGAGCGTGTCCGGACACTTCAAGCTCATCCACAACCCGAGCAAGGTCGCCATGTGGACGCACTCGAAGCCTCTGCCTGATTGGGGCCACAAGCAGCAGGAGATCAACGGCAACAAGCAGATCGCCCAGGGCTCCAACATCTGGCTGGTCGAAGACATTGTATCCCTGCCGGCGGACGATCTGCGCCGTGCCAAGCCCAAGAAGTTGACCAAGACTCTGCCGTTCCTGCAGAAGTGGTTCGAGCTGCAGCGGTCCATGTTCTGGCACAACAACCAACTTACGAGCAGCCACCCCTACGCGTCGCTGCCGTTCCAATGGCCTTTCCTGCTGCGTGGTGTGAGCTTCTGGACGCAGAACGAAACCCGCCAGCAGATCTACTTCATTGGCAACCCCATCGGATGGTGGATTGCCAGCAGCTTGCTGGCCGTGTATGCTGGCATCCTTGCTGCCGACCAGTTTTCCCTGCGCCGCGGCATCGATGCTCTCGACCACCGTATGTGCTTCCTACCATTCCCTTCTCTGCCCTGTTTGCCTTGCCTTTACTAACAACATGCCAGGCACCCGCTCGCGCCTGTACAACTCGACCGGCTTCTTCTTCCTAGTCTGGGCGACGCACTATTTCCCCTTTTACATCATGGGCCGTCAGCTCTTCCTGCATCATTATCTGCCGGCCCACCTGGCGTCGGCTTTGGTGGCTGGCGCACTCATCGAGTTCATCTTCACCACGGACTCGGCTGAGTCGGAGCAGACGGCATCTCAACAAGCCAAGTCCGGCAAGAAGGCGGCCCCTGTCGCTAAGCGCCATATTCTGGCAGGAGAGCGGTTTGCGGGCCAGAGCATGACTGCTGCCTGGATTGCCTGCGTCGTTGTTCTCGCTGCCGTGGCGGCCAGCTGGTACTACTTCCTCCCGCTGACGTATGGCTACCCTGGCCTGTCTATTGAGCAGGTTTTGCGACGCAAGTGGCTTGGCTACGACTTGCATTTTGCCAAATAGTCGCCGCCGCTGTTCTCGGGGCGGACCACTCACTGCCCTGACAGCTGGTTTGTCTGTACAACTAGAGAAGAGATTCAGGGGGGGGTGGAATTTGGAACAAAAAAAGGATACTCATGGTCGTCTACGTTTTTGTTTTGGCCACATATTTTATTACTGATCACCTGTTTGGATAGCAATTGAGTCACATTAAGCACGCATCGTTTGGTTTTGGCTTTTCACCTTTTTTTGTTATTGGACTATTGGATATAAGTGACAGCCCCCTAATTGGGAAGAAATGACAAGAAGAAACGAGAAGCAAAAAGAAAAAAAAACATCTGCCATCTTCTGGGCCTCCCAGGCTACATCAGCTCGCTGGCGCTGAGCAGACACGCTGATAACGGGCTCGGACGGTGGCCCGCCCACGTGTGATGCCGTCTCAGGCGCCGGCCGCCGCCCCCCGAGGAGGACGACGCGGTGGCCGCGGCCAGCTGACGGCGGGTGCGGCGCGCCGCTGCTGTCGGGGAAGACGGCGGCGGCAGGCGCGGCGACTGGTGCGGGCGCAGCAGCAGGTGGGCGGGTGCGGTCTGGGCGGTGAACAGCGGCTCGCCGCTGGCGATCCAGGCGGCGACCATGGCGCAGTCCATGGCGGAGAAGCGGGCCAGGGGGTGGTGGTGGTGGTGGTGGTGGTAGCGGTCGGGCTGCGGCGGCCCGCCGCCGTGCATCATGGCCTGCAGGAGGCCGTACCAGGAAATGCGGTTGCAGCGGGCGACGAGGCGGGCGGGCGGGTCATCGTCATGCGAGGTGTTGTCAGGAGAGACCGTCGCGTCATCGTTACCGCTGCTGCTGCGCCTGTTCCCAAGGGAGGCAGCAGCAGGAGGGGGGGCCAGCCGCCGCACGCGCGCATGGCGCAGGACAAACAGCAGCGTCTCGGCGCCGGACATGCCGTCGGTGGGCAGCGCGAGCAGGCGGCGCAGAGACAGCAGCAGAAAGTGTCCTTCGCGTGAGTTGAAGGCGACGCGGCGGTTGGCTTGCGCGGACGCAGAGGCGGACAGCCAGAGAGGCAGGGCCGGGGCAGGGGCTGGCGCGGGGGGGGCGGCGGAGGCTGGCGCGGGGTCGGCAGACAACTCGTATGGTGGTGCTGCTGCAGCCGACGACGGCGGCGGCAGCGGCGGCAGCGGGCGGTCAACGGCCGGCGGAGGGGGCGTCAAGTGCCGGCGGATCGGCACCACGGCGCTCGGGCCGGCACTCCCGCCAGCAGGCGTGCGCGGCGGCGAGGCGATGGATGCCAGGATCTCGTCAAAGGTCGTGCTGACACGATGCGACGGCGTGGCCGGTGCCGGTGTCGGCGGCGTCGTGCGCATCGTCGGCACGGAGTGCGGGCGGCCCGACCGCCGCGACACCGTCTCCCAGGACGGGCGAGGCGCCACGGCGGGCACGGGCAGGGGCAGGACGCGCCTCTGCTGCACGCGCGGTGCCATGGGCAGCGCTGGAGCAGCGGCCAGAACGGGCAGGAGAGGGAAGCTTCGACCACTGCCGCCGCCGCTGCTGCTGCTGCTGCTGTGGCCGGTGCTGCTGTTGAGAAGAAGCATCCGCGACCGAAACGGGAGGCTCGCACTGCCGGCAGTGCTGGCCATGGCCTGACGGTCCCAGCTGTACCGGCTGCGGGCGTGCGTCGCGGCCGGGGCCGGGCTCGGTCGCGATGGGACCGTGCTGCTGCGGCTGCGGACAGGACTCCGGCGCTCGCGCAGGTCGACCAGGGGCCACCGGTCCTGCTGCGCCAGCGGCCCCTGGGCCTGCCGCTGCGGCAGGGCCGACTGCGGACGCACCGCCGCCGCCCTCAGAGCGTATGGAGCGACGAGGCCGGCGCGGCCACCGGGGCCGGCGACCGGATAGCGGATGGGCGGGCAGCTGGGCGATCGGAGGCGGACCATGGGAGGGAGGCGCGGCGGGAGCTGCGGGGCTCGCACGAGAGACGAGAGCGTCGGCGACATGCCGCTGCCGATGGCGGGCATGGCTTTGATCAGCGCGCCATGCGATGGCGGAAGAGAGGACGGCGAAGCATCCAGCTCGCTGCGGCCGGGGGTTGGCAGAGGACGGCCACGGGAAATGAGGATCGTCCGGCGGCCGGCCGGCGGCGCGAAGACGCGGACGGCAATGGCCTCAGAAAGGACAATGGGGTCGTTCTCGTTGGCGGCGACGATGTCGAGGAGGTCTGGCGACGGGAGATGCGCCCTCGACGATGTCTGTTGCTGCTGTTGCTGCTGCTGCTGCTGCTGTTGTTGCTGCTGGCGCCGCTTGGGCTTATTTTTGAAAGAGCGGAAAAGGCGGCGCAGAAAAGAAAAGGTCATATCGCTAGAAAAGTGACTGGATTGCAAGCGAGCTTGCAAAGGGGCAAGACTGTCGAGAGAAAATCAAATAGAAAATCAAAAATGAGAAAAGGGAGAGTTCCGGTCGTCGAAAGCAAAACAAAAGTCGCCCGCAGAAGCAGAAAAAGCAAAGCAGCCGCAGATGCGAGGATCAACAAAGCCAAACTGGGTAGGGGTAAAGAGAATAGAAGGAGAGGGAGGATAAAGAGAGCCAGGAGGGTGACATTCTGGGTATTTATGACAAGTGGCTTTGATGCAGAACAATGAATGCGTGTTGTTCATCTACAGGATTGGGGAGCGGCTGTACAAAAAGCGTCTTGTTGTGGGTGAACAAAGCACAGGGTCGGAAAAGGAGGTAAACAAAGCGCAGAGTACGCAGAAGAGAAAATCAATGAGACCGTTCTGAGTGGACAAGACGAGAAAACAAATTGAGATGAACGACTGTCGGAATTTGAAGAGTCTAGTTAAAAGGAAAGAAAGGAAATGTGCACATGCCGTTCCTTGTTCTCCTGAACAAAGTAAACAAAGCGCATTGTTCTTTTTTTCTTTATACTTTCTGGGCTCCTACAACACGATAAACAAAGAGATGTGTTCAGACACAGAGCATCCAAATGGCCTCTTGGCGATTCCTGGACGTGAACAGCATTGTTTTTCAAACAAAGAAGAGCCGTTCGTCAAAGGGAGTATATAAGACACACCGGCCTTCCTGTCCAGCGCATTCTTGCCAACGGAAAAGATCAAAAACCACCGACACCAACAAACAACACAACCAGGCACCATGTGCGTGACAACCTGCAACCTCTACCGCGACTGCCCCCATCACCAGCGCGTCCTCACCCTCTGCGACAAGCGCCGCGAGAAGCGCCTGCGCCTCTACAACGCCCAGGTCGCTCTGCTGCAGCAGCCACACGCCGTCAAGCCGCGCTCGCGCAGCCTCTGGAACGGCTTCGGCGTCTTCTCCTCCGCGCTGCCGCCGCCGCCGCGCCCGCTGCTCCGGCCCGCCACGGCCTTTCCGTTTGCCGGCCCGGAGCCGCCCAAGACCGCGACCCAGCACAGCTGCCGCCCCGGCAAGACCCAGCAGCTGACCGCCGTCCACCCGACGGCCTGTCCCCGCTGCGAGGCGTCGCGCCGGAAGATGCAGCGCACCGCCGCCGCCCCGCGCGCCGCCGCCGCCCCCCCGGCCCTGCGCCGGGAGGTCCGGCGCTTGCCCGACAAGCCGCTGCCGCCGCTGCCGCCGACGACGACGCCCGTCCGGCAAGATGCTTCCCTCTCGCCCGTCCTGCTCAGCCAGGCGTTTGCGCTGGCCCCGGCGACCGACTTCTACGACATGTACCCGCCGGTGCGCACGGCCACGAACACGGCCGTGTCCCGGCGGCCGCAGCAGCCGACGAACCAGCGTCCACAGCAGCCCCCGCGCTCCCAGCCGCGCTCCCAGCCGCACCCGCCGCAGCTCCACTGCCAGACCCCGCGCCGGCGCCCGCTGCCGCCCCCGCCCAGCCGGCCGCTGCCCCCGCTGCCCCTGCGCACGCCGGCCGTGGCCCGACGGGCGGTGGCGCGCGAGCCCGCTGCCCGCACGCCGTCGCCGCTGTCGTCGGCCGGGTCGTCCTGGTCGCGGCGCCCCGTCAGCCCCTTGAGCCCGGCGGTGGCCCAGGCCAACACTTTCCGGTACGTGTCGTCGTTGTCGGCGTCGTCGCCATCGCCGTCTTGGTTTTGAACGTTTTGAACGAACGAGAACAGATTGACCCTTTTACTCGAATTTAGATGCTTTTTTTTGCTCGAACATGGATCAGGATACCTGGACTACAATCAATACAAGAAAAATAAAAAAACCAAAAAAAACAGATCATACACCACAAACATGCTTTAATTGTGAACCACAGTAAGAAATACGTACTCCGTAGAACAGAACCAAGAAGTGTAGTTACAACGATACCCCGGCCAGACGGGAGTCGTCTTGTCTTGGCGTCAGCCTTATTCCTGGATTCTGCTGGAAAACTGCCGAAAGATACGATCGCCCTACGCGGCTGGACCTAGCCGTAGTCCACGAGGCCACGTTTGCGCGGCCCTCTAGATCTTTTCCCATCTGCCTGACAGTGTATCCTTGAGATATTGCATGCTGCCTACGGAGTAATACAGATGGTAAGATACGTATCTTACAAGTACGGAGTCGTACGCGTCCATCTTGGCAACACGTTGCAGGGATGGGACGCGGCCCGGATCAGATCCTGAAACGACAATCCTTTCCGGGAATGGCAAACTGCGCGAGTATCCCACGCCGTATCTTACGAGTACTCTGTAAAGAGACAAACAAAGTGACTCCGTATCTGACGGAGTACCGAGCACTCGTAAGAATACCTGGCCTTTTGGACTCCCGATGTTGCATCGTAGCACAGCCAATCATAGCTGGTGCCTGAGGCAAGAGTCACACACCGGCCCATTTGTCAGATCGGCGCATCGAAGGACAAAGAACGGCGGAGAAGGCCCTGCTTGATTGGCCACCAGATCGCACTCTAACGGCTAGTGGGGGCCTCTAGTTCAGGCTTCCCCAAAGGCCTATCCGTAAAAGCCAGTGAATTTCCGTCGATCAGGTGCTGGGAAAACAGAGACGAAAAAAAGTCTCCGGCGGTCACCGGTACGCGGACAGTGCACAACCACCACGCACTGTACGTGAGTCGACGGTCACCGACAGCGACAGCGGCGCCGCGTTTTGTCTTTTGTCTTTTCTATCGAAATACTCCGTACTGCTCTTGCTATTTATCGTTGCCTGCAATGGCCGGAGCGCGCGGTCCATCGGCCAGGCAGCAAGAAAAAGCCCATGCGCGCGGTAGCACTACACCGTATCGACGGCTGAAGTTCCAGGACTTTCGGGCGCTAGGACGGGCCCCACTCTTGTGTCCTTGTCGCCATTTCTCGTACTCCGTGCCAGCGGATTCCGCCTTGAGGCGTAGCCCTCTGGCGCTAATCCGCTCTAGGGGGGGGGATTCTAGGCAGCAACGTCCAGCAGCGCCCCCATTCCTGCGGCTCGCTCAGTGGACCTTTTCCTCCTTTTCTTCCCACTTCACGCCGTTTTCCTCCTCTTGTCCTCGTTTGTCCCTTTCCCACAGACGATACCAACGCCCGCGGTTTCGACAAGTTGCTGGTCTTTAGGCCGGGTCTCTTCTGTGTATACATTTGTCACCGAGCCACGTTCTCTTTTTCCTCTTGTTTTCTCTCTTTTCCTCTCTGTTTCCAGCCTCTCTTCTCCCTCCGCCCTTTCGTTCTCTCATTCTCGCCACCGCATCCGTCCACGCCGTGACGGCATCTCCTTTCCATCCGCATCTTCGCATTTCTGCATCCCAAATTTGCCATCGCATATCCCATCATTACGCCCTATCGGCCGCAGGTCTGTCACAAGACAGGTCAGACACCGTGTCTTCCGACAGCCAAGTAAGGCGCGCCCTCGCCCTGTGACTCACAGGCTCTGCTATTCCTGTCCACCACAGTCGCCTGTCCCGCTCATTGCGACGTTTGCGTTCTTGTCCAGGACTAACCGGTCGCCTTCCCACTGCAGGTCGTCTGCCCGCTTACCAGTCGGACATCCCTGTCGGTTCTCGCCCTCTGCATTCACGTTCACACGGGTACTCCTTACCCAAAACTGCAGCCAATACATACGCCATGGCTTCTCCGTCATCCCCCACCCCCCACCCGCGCCGGGTACTGGTTACTGGTCCTGGTCTTAGGACCAACATGCTTCTGAACAAGGGCGCGACTTTTCATTCTCCGTCGAGTCCTATCGAAGAAGCCTCGTCTTTCTTCCCACCGCATCTCTCCCGTGCCCAGTCCAACCTGGACGACGTCAACGACGCATACCGCCGGCGTGTTGCCATGACGCTCGATGATATCAGCAAGACGCTCTCCAACATCCGTCTGTCTGACGACGCATCATCTTCTTCCTCCCCCTCGTCGAGCTTTTTCACCGACGGTGGCGCGCTCCCCGAGGGCATCCTCAGCCGCACAATCATCCGCCCGCCGCCTTCGCCGCCCTCGCCATCAGAGCGGCGTACGCTGCAGCCGCGCTCCGTGAACCGGAATCGCCGCCACGCGTCCGACAGCGGACTCGGCTCATCCATCGCATCATCGTCCTCCGTCAAGACACATTACCAGGCCGAAAAGGCGACGCGCACCACCACGTCGGCGGTCCAGGCCACCGCCGTCACGCGCTCGGCCGCCGCCGCGTCCACCACGGGTGCAAAACTCGCTGGCCTCAGCCCGCGCGCCACCAACCGCATCTACGAGCACACCGTCAAGCCGCTCTTGGCCAAGCCTACATTTAAACCCTTCCACCCCATCCTCCTGGAGTGCACCTCGAAGATCAACAAGAAGGACATTGTTTGCCTCCGCGATCTCGAGAAGACCATCCTTTTCCTTGCTCCGGTAAGTTCCTTTTCCTCCGCTCTTTCTGCTGCGAGCGTGCGGGGAGATACTCATCCGTTGTTGTGCGTTCAGGAACGGACCAAGTCTGCCAAGCTTTACCTCGCGTTCTGCCTCGAATCTGTGCGCTGTCTCCAGGCCACCGTCGAGTACCTGTCCGATCGCGAGCAGACCCGTGCGACGGATGCGCCCTACACCGCCGGCTACTTTATCGACCTCGTTGACCAGATTCACCACTACGCCCAACAGCTCGCTGACACTAAGGAAAAGGAGAAGTCCGGCGTCAACATGGACTCCATGGACTTCAACAGCACTGACCAGATCAAGCTGCACGGCGGAATCGCCGTCAACGGACGCCCCGCCGAGCTTGTGCGCGTCAGCCGGGACGGCCGTGCCGTGTCGATTGCCACCGGCCTGCCCGTTGAGCTAGAGGAAGACACCAAGGACACCATTCGCATCAAGCGGTCGGCCAGCCAGGAACGGGAGGACGAGGAGGAAATCATGCGGTCTATGGCGCGCCGCAAGAAGAACGCCCCCCCGGAGGAGTACGCACCCAAGATGTGCAGCGTCCCTGGATGCACCAAAGAGTTCAAGCGTCCCTGCGACCTGACCAAGCACGAGAAGACGCACTCGCGTCCGTGGAAGTGCCCCCTCCCGTCGTGCAAGTACCATGAATACGGCTGGCCGACGGAGAAGGAGAAGGACCGCCACCTCAACGACAAGCACTCGGACAACCCGCCCATGTACGAGTGCCTGTACAAGCCCTGCACGTACAAGTCCAAGCGCGACTCGAACCGGAAACAGCACATGGAAAAGACGCACGGCTGGAAGTACGTTCGCACCAAGACCAACGGCAGCAACAAGCTTCAGAGCCCCGTCGACATGACGCCGCTGCCGCAGTCGGCATCGTCCCATTCGACCGGGCGGCCTAGCCTGGATGCCGGCAGCAGCACCAACCAGCCCACCCCGCAGCTTGTCAACATGCCGACGCCCGTGAGCACGATGAGCCCCAACATCGCCACGCCGCCGCTGGACGATTTCTCGGCGCCCTTGTTTGACAACGCTCTGGCGCAGCTCAACTTCCCCACGTGCGCGCCGAGCGACATCATGGGCGGCATGAACATGCCGACGGAGATCAACGACCTGGACCTGGATTTTGCGCCTGTGGACGCGGACAACAGCGGCTTTGGTGGTTTCGACCTCGGGACTGACGCCGCGGCATATGCGTCGCCGTCAAACTCGTCGAGCCTGGACAACAACTCGGCCTACCAGGACATTGGCCAAGACACGACCATGTACGACGACATCTACAGCGCGCCCATGCAGCTGCCGATGTCTGAGTCGGCCGTGTTCGCCAACAACTTCAGCTCGGACAAGGGCCTGCTAGACCAGTTCCTCGCGACGGCGGGGGTGTGCGTGCCCATGATGACGCCCGAGCAGCAGCATCAGTTGGCCCGCCTGCACATGGCCCGTGAGCAGGCTCGTGCACAGCAACAGCAACAGCAACAGGTGGATGATCTGCTGGCGCGCTTCTCCCCTCTGGGCGAGGGCAACACGATGCTGTACACACCCGACTCCTTGGCGGAGGACGATTTGCAGGGTGATTCGTCGAAGAAGGGTCTGGACTTTGTCCTCTTTCCGTCCACACAACTGGGCCTGGGCAAGGTGACCGGCTCTGTCTTTGACAACACGTTTGCGGATATGGCGCCCAGCATGGCTGCTGGCTACTCCCAGCCGAATTCGCAAATCTTTCCCAACATGGACTGGTAAAATACACGGGACCGGCCCATGTGTGTTTACTGTCTGTTTTCACTAATTTGTTTTCCTTGTCGGGTGCTGCGGAACGACCAGACCAAGTGTTGGAGGTCTCATTCACAGCTTTTGTTTTTTTCTGGGTTTTTGTTTCGTTTTATGACAATGATGAATTTGGTGCACGGAAGAAGGAGTGTCGTTATTGCTGTATCTCAATTCTACTCCTCCCTACTATACGATCGTTTACAAGTACGCACACGTCGGATCCGATCGTTGGTTTTGCTTCGATGCGGTTTTGACAGGAGCCAAACAGACTGTCCACTTCCCCTCAGGGTTCCTAGTTAATAAAGTTAGATAGTTTTTACAACAAACTCCTCCCTGGGAACTCCCAAGACACTGTACAAGAAAATCAAGGAAAATGTGTGTGCCTCAACGTGTGCCTCGTGCTGGCACTTTGTCTCAAACGGCGCGGCTCGTGAGGCGAAAAGTGGACACCCTAAGTGCACGTGCCGCAAACACGTGCACGTTGTCCGAACCGTCTAATTTTTTCCATGTCTTGCTTTCCACCTTTCTTTCTTCTCTCCTGTTCATCTCTCCCTGCAAGATCAACCGCACGACGATCGCGGCGACGGTCGTGACGACTTCGGGCATCACATGCCACCCGACTGGGGGCATGGTTTGGCTCGCCTTATATCCAACGGGTAAGCTTTTTTCTTTCTCCTCTTTCGAGACATTCCCTTCTTTAAAGGGGCGTCTCGTCTTTCTGTCTCCTCTTCGCCCGGCGCGTGCTCCGTCTTTTTCTGTTCATGATGAGGTGCCCACGGCACATACCCCTTCAATATCTTTAGGAAGAGCCGTCTGAGACTGTCCCTGCAGGGTCTGTGGTCTGCCCCCCCCTTTACCGGGGGAAAAGACAACCGCCTGCCTTCGGCTGGAGGGGCTTCGGTGCGTCTGGGGATGGTTCTTTGCCTGTCTGGCCTTTCTCTCCCTGCTCTTCCCCTTTTCTTCTTCTCGCTCTTCTTCTTCTCTTCTCCCTCTTTCTCCTCGAACGCCTTCTTTGTCTCCTCCTCGCCCTTGGGCGGGGGGTTTGACGGCATTGCGGGCGCGCGGGTTTGACGGAAGGGGGCGAGGGGGAGGGAGTGCGGGAGGAGATGCTCCGGGGGGGAGGGCGCTTCTCTTCGAAAGGAGGGAAAAGGGGGGGGATCGGACGGGGGCAGGGAGCGTACCCCGGACACTGTGTGCCGATGATCTCTCTGGCGGGGAGGGTAATGCTTTAAAATCTGGGGATCTGAGAAAACAAAAAAAAGATGAAGCTGCTTCTGCTGCGAGAGGGAGAACGAGACAGCAAAGATCCTGAGATTCTCTGGCACAGCAAAGACTGACATCTATTTGGAACCATCTGTTTAGGACTGCTCTTCTTCTGCCGCCGAAAATTGATCCGCATGGCACGGCCCCGACGGACCAACAGGTAGGTCTGCCCGATTATCATCACCATACAAATCAAATCAAATCATATTTTATATCTTTCCTTGTTCTTTCGTTACTGGTGTCATGTCGTAAGTGCCTCAGTCCTTTGGTCCTCCTAACCCTACGGGCTGTCGCTGTCGAACACGCGGCGCCGCGCCCGTTGCGGCGGCGCCCGGGCGAACACGTCGTCCGAATCGGAATCGTCAATGTCCTCGATCTGGTCATGGCCCGCAGCCGCTCGTTTCTTCGGCTGTGCGAAAACAGCCCCCCGCGCAGGCTGTCGACCCTTGCCCGTCGTCGTCGCCGGCTTCGTCTGGTTGCCGCGCCCGCGCGTCTGGCAAAAGATGTCCGGGCGCCCACCGCTGCCGTCGTGCTCCTCGTCCTCTGCGTCGTCGCTGTCCACTTGCATCGGCACGTAAAACGAGCTGCTGCCGGTGTCGTTCGCTTCGGCTTCGTCTGCCCGACCGCCGCGCGCGGCGGCCGTGCGTATGGGTGGCGAGCTCGGCATCGGCGACGACACGAGCACGACCGAGCTCTTTCGCTTGCGGTTCTGTCTTCCACCACCGTTCTTTGCTGCTGCCGCCACGCCGCCGCCACCACGGCCGCTGCGTCGGTTCCTGTGGCGGGTGTGCTCGTCCTCATCCTCGTCCTCTTCGTCGTCGACAAACCCCAGGGAAGACGTGTCTCCCATTCTGCTGCCGCCGCCGTCCTCGTCCTCGTCCTCGTCGTCCTCGACGATGAAATCCAGCAGATCGCCGCCGCTGTCGGACCCGTCGGTCTCGTAGTTGTCGCTCGTGCGCGTGCAATCGTCGCCGCGGTCTTCCAGGCGGCCGCCACCATACGACGCCGCCCTGGCCCCGCCTCTCCCTCGCCCCCGGCCCCGCCCACGGCCGCGGCCGCGGCCGCCTCCGCGACTTGCCTTTTCGACTCCGTCCGCAATGTCGTCTCCGTCCTCCTGCTCCATCGCCGAGGAGGCCCCGGCATGGCCGCCCCGGCCCCGGCCCCGGCCGCGCCCACCAACGCCTCGAGCCGCTCTCTTTCGGAGACTGCCGCGGGCGCGGCGTGCAGGCTGCGAGAACTGGATGACCTCGACACGGCCGTCGCTGGACGGTGGTCTGCGCTGTTCTTGGACCATGTCCGGAACCGTATCCTCCTCCTCGCCCGCGACCTCGGGCATGTCGTCGGAGAAGTCCTCCTCGCCTGCGACCTCGAATATGTCGTCGGGGAAATCCTCCTCAACCGTATCTTTGGTGTCCCGGCGAGGGACCATGTCTGGAAACGACAATGGCTCGTCCTCGAACGCATCAAGCAATTCGTCCTCTGGAATACCAGGTCCATCTTCTACCCTCTCGCAATGCATGTCCAAGATTTCTCTTCGTCGGTCCATTGCGTCGTCGTTTTGTTCTTCATCGTCATCGTCGTCATCGTCGTCATCCAAAAAGCCAGAGGTTATCCGGTGTGGCCGTGGGCGCGAGTCTTGTTGTTTCGACGCAGCCGATGCCGCGGCTGTAGCCACAACAGAAGTACTTGTCTCCTTCGCCTGTGCCACAGGCGCCGGTGCTTTCTTCTGCAACGGTGTTGTGCTGTACTGCACCGGATCCCGTCGGGGTGCCTTCGAGCGCGCGGTCGGGGTCGGCTTCGCGTTCGCTTTTGCTTTCGGTTGGGCTTCCAAAGACGATGATCGCTCCTCGCGCTTCACCGACGACTCGCCGCGCCCGCCCGAGAACGTATATGAGCTGTAGGCCTGGAACTGCGAGCTCCTCTGCCGCGTCATCCCCTTGATAGTCGGCTTGAACCCCTTCCTTCGGGATTTCGAACCTCCTTCGTCATCATCGTCGTCGTCGCTGGCACCGCCAAAGGTTGGCGCCACGAGCCGCTCTCTTTCAGTCCGTTTCGGCGTGAACGGGTACGCTGCTGCCTTGGTCTTAGCCAGCGGGGGGGCAAACCTAACTTCGGCCGAAACACGGCGGCGTTTCGCCAGAGGTGGTTCGGCCGTTCTCTCCGCCGCCCCCCTTCTCATCCCAGGCCGCGGCGCAGCTATATCTTCCTCCTCCGCCTCCTCCTCGTACTCCTCCTCTCCTTCTGCATCGGAGCTTGTGACCGGCTTCGGCACGCGGATGTGCTTGTACGCGTCGCCCCGGTCCCGCGGCCGCGTGTATGCGCCCTCCGTCAGCCGACCCAGAAGCTTCACGTTGCGAAGGGTGTAGGCGCCGTGCTTCAGATAGAATACGGGCCGCGACGTCTGCAGAAAGGCGGGATGGGCCGTGTCGATGTCCACCGCGTTCTCTCCTTGGCCCATCACGCTCGAGTTGAACGACCAGTTCGCGCCGTTTGCGTGCGCGAACCCGCCCGGCACCACACGCACGGCTTGCACGGCAGTCTCGAGATCC
This sequence comes from Ceratocystiopsis minuta, assembly GCA_001676865.1. Classification (NCBI taxonomy): domain Eukaryota; kingdom Fungi; phylum Ascomycota; class Sordariomycetes; order Ophiostomatales; family Ophiostomataceae; genus Ceratocystiopsis; species Ceratocystiopsis minuta. The sequence goes on from LZPB01000008.1 coordinate 158,088, forward strand.
GGGATCTCGGCCAGGAACTCGGTCTCGGCGGGTGGCGGCGGCGGCAGCTTCTTGGCAGCTGCTCCAAATTTGAGTGTCCCTTGGTTGCCGTCGAGGACAGACCCAGCTGTGACGAAGCCGGTTTCTACGCCGTCCGGCATGTGGAACTTCTTCTTGCTCTTTTTCTTTAGTCGCGCAGCCGTCTTCTTGGGCTCGGGGAGCGACGGGTCCTGCGTGTTCTCGATCGGGATCTCGACATGCCGGCAATCCACGTCCGGCTTGGTATCCCGCGGCAGGATACGCTCGGACAAGTCGTAGCGGAAGTTGAAGCGCGAGCCATCGCAGATCAGCTTCTGCATCTGCGAGTAATTCTCCTGCGCCTCTGCAAACTTCTCTTCCTCCTTCCCCTTCATGAGCAGGAGGATGACATGCCCGGATCGCTTCCGCCCCGTCCGCCCCATGCGCTGCAGCATGCGGATCGGCGACGAAGACGCATCGTAGCAGATGATGAGGTCGACCTGCCCAATGTCCAGCCCCTCCTCGCCAATGGACGTCGCGACCAGCACGTTGAAGGTGCCCGACTTGAAGTTCTCAATCGCTGCTATCTGTTGCTTCTGCTTCATGCCGGCACTGCGCTTGGAGTCGGCCTGGCCCACGAAGATGGACGCCTTGATGTTGGTCCCGCTGCGGTTCAGCGTGCGTACAATCTCCTCAGCGCTGTCGCGAAACTCGCTGAACACGATCGCCCGCGTGTTGGATCCCGGGGGTTTGTCCTGGAAGTGTTCAAAGAGCCGCTCCCGCAAAAACCCGATCTTGGGGTGGCTTTCAAAGCTGTCCTGGTTCAGCCAGCCCTCGATTGTCATCATCATCTCCTGGAAGTCCGGATTTCGCACGAGCTGACTGCGGTATTTGGACGGCTTGTCGTCCTTTTCGGTGGCGCGGCGAAACTCGGCAATGTTGTCGTAAAAAGGCTTGATCCCGTGGTAGTTCAGGAGCTTGATAGAATGCGCCACGCTCTGCAGCACGGAGATGATGGCACTGATCATGAACTTGATGCCTTGGTTCACATTGCGTGCCGCACCGTTCAGCCACTCCTGCCGGGCCTTCTGCAGCCCAAAGGTCGTCAAGCTCATCGGGTCGCGGCCGTACCAGATGTGCTGCTGCTCCAGCTTGTCGCACAGTGGTTTGAGCGCCTTGGAAAGGTGCTCCTGGACGTAGCGCATTTCCACAGACGGGTCCAGCGTGTAGCGCTCCAGATCGCGAGCGTGGACATACTGGCGGATGTCGATGGACTCTTCGGTGCGGATCTCCACTTGCGACACGCCGAGGTTGTCGATGACGTCCTGGACCCCCTCGACGGTCGAGCCTGGTGTCGCGGTGAGGGCAAGCACGCGGAAACTCTTAGTAAAGCGGCGCATGAAAGTGATGACTTTGACATAGGCGTAGTCGCCTGTGGCGCGATGGGCCTCGTCGATGACTAGCAGCGCTATCGATTTGGGATCCGCGTAGCCATGCGAGAGGTCGTTCTGCAGCGTCTGCGGTGTCATGAAAAACACGCGCTTGCTTGCCCATTCGGCTTCGCGCAGCGCTGGCGACGTCTCGCCTGTAAGCAGTGTCGACTCGGACCGTGGAATGCCTGCGATGTTGAGGCAGGCCTCGACTTGCTGTGACACCAGTGGTTTGGTCGGCGCCAGGAAAAGTAGCTTGGCCTCCTTTGTCCAGCGGTAGAAGTTGAGCATGACGGTGGCGGCGATGAAGGTCTTGCCCAGTCCCGTCGGCAGTGCTACAAGCGTATTGTTGAAGAGGCCGTTCTTGACAATGTTGAACTGGTAGTCGCGAACCGGCCCAAGATTGGTCGGATACACCCATGTCTTCATAGCCTCTTGATCGAGCTTGTGGTGTGTAGGTTTTTCGGGCGGGAGGTCACCGCGATAGACGCGGTTTGATGCCGGCGGCTGTGCCGACTGCTCCTCCTCTATAGTGTCCCCAAAGAGAGTGGTCTGCCGAAACGAACTGCCGGCCTGGGTCGCGAGGCGCATGGGTTGTCTGACGCTGGCGATGAGTGAACGCTGGGAATGGCCGCTGGCGGGTGCGAGGCTGGAAAACGAGCTGTCAAAGGCGTCGGACGGCAGGTCGGCGAGTTCTGCAGCTGGATCGGCTGTCCAGGCTTGGTTCTGCAGAAACCATGTTAGCATACCTAGACGGCAAGCTGCCAGACAGGGCCATCGCAGAACATGCCTGTTGCGGTTGGATGCCAGTCCGACCGCCCCCGGAAGCCACAGCGCTTGGCTGTCCGGCTACGCCCCTCCGACCTGTATTTTTTCGAGACAACGATGGGGTTGGTCTTGCTGCAGCGGCGGGTCTTCCCTGGCCAAACGACGACGATGGTGCTGCTGCCACTGGCGTTCTCGACGTTGAGGTAGCTGCGACATTGGGTGCTGATGCCGCTTCAAGAGCAAGCATCAGATCCTCGTCAGCCAGGTCATCAATGAAATCGTCAGACTCCATCTTGAGCCACAGTGTCGGTTGGCATGGCCTGTGCCAGGTTTGTCGTGGCGGTGGTGTGTGAAGAGAATGACGCGCTCGCCGCGTCCACGCCTGAATAACGCAACGCCAAGTCACGTGTGTCAAATCGCGCTTTCGCTAGTGAATTCTTCAAGGCGGCTCGAAGATAGACCAATCATAGTACTCATATGGGCCCACAAGCTGCTGCCTCCAGCCTACAAAGAAATAGACTGCAAAGAAAAGCAGGGCGCCACCAAAGTAAACTTCTCTTGAACCTCGTCGCGAACGTCTCACGCCTCCGTTCTTCCGGCCAACCCCCGCGCAGCGTGTTTCTCTGTCTTTTCCTTTCACCCTGCCACCTATTTTTGGATTTATATCTTTCATTATTTGTTTCGTTCTCCCGGACAGCCTGCGCGTGGTCGCTTCAGGTTGTCATCACCCTCGTTCTGCCCTTCTCCCCCTCCCACCGCCTTCTTTTCGCCCTCACCGGGTCTCGCTGTTACATCGCCGGGGTGTAGACCGAGGCGACCTGACCTGAGGACACATCTTCTCTCATCTCTACGGAGTACGCCTCGGCCGTGGTTTCCCTAGACGGCGCGCGCGCGGCAGCTTCTTTCTCCCCACGAGTCTTTCGCCATCAATACCCTTCTCAAATCTCTTCTCGACAACCCTCCACTGTACCCGGCCATCTAGGGACCTTATTCAGAGCCCTCTCGACAGGCTGCCATGGCTCCCCCCGCGGGACCTCGTCCCCCCTCCGGTCCCCGTGCCGACGCCGCCCAAACGCGTACGACAAGGAGCAGCACCACACGCGGTCGGGGCGGCATTCGCAAATCCGGCGGCCCCCGAGTAGACCGAAATGGCGATGTTATCATGGGAAACGCGCCCCGCCCCAAGGCAGAGAGCAAAAAGCCTGCGTCATCTGGGCGGGGAGGCCGGGGGGCATCCCGAGCAGCAGCTACCGCCGAGCAAAAGATCCGGCGACACCTCGGGGCCACGGGCGAAGCCAGTCTGGCGACACGTATCTCGGAACTTCCGCGCAAGAAGTTCAGCAACCTCGCCAACCGGAAGGTGTTCAAGGTTGTAGGCCTACAAAACAGCAAAGCTGCCAGCAACCCCGACCGTGGCGAGAGTACTCTGGTGGATTTCATCGAGCGGAAGTCCGCCAATATGGGTCGCGGCGTCAAGATTGTCAAGGTACGTATGCAACAGTGACCGATTGTTCGGAACTCGAACCCCAACAACACACTTCGTTATCTCGGAGACGTTTCCAACCTACAGCCAACTAACACCGCACGCTTAACAGTCACGACTCGACAGTGACTTGGTTCTCCATGTGATGATCGCGCAGGATGAGGCGGAAGAGATCGCGAAGCTCAACAATTTCATGTTTGCTGGCGCACCGCTTACTGTCACGGAAGACCCGAAAGGATGGCACGTGCAGAATGAGCCAAAGCCGAAACTGTCCCAGCAGACGCTCGAGCGAAAGCGGCAGCTGCAGGATGTTCTCGGCGTTCGGTACGACACAGCGAACAAACTTCTCAACCTCTCACGCCTTGGCGAGGACCCTGTTCTTATTGGGATGGGGTACCTGGAGGATAAGGATCGCGCCGAGAAGACGTTCAAGGTCCTGATGGCCATCTGCGACGAGACATTCCCCACGGCGGACGCAAAGCGCGAGGCGGTCCTGAGCGTGAGCCTCGCCGGCAACAACGTCGACTCTGTCGCACAGGTGTTTTCCCTGGCCGAGACGTTTCCCGACTTGAAGAACCTGGATTTGAGCGGCAATCTGTTCCGACAGCTCCGGAGCCTGAATCGATGGAGGGGTCGTTTTCGCCACCTGGAGACGCTTCTCTTGACGGGGAACCCTCTGGAGACGGAAGACCCAAACTACGCCACGGAGATCCTACAGTGGTTTCCAAAGCTGATGAATCTAAACGGGGTGCAAGTACGGACAGCGGAGCAGATCGCGGCCGCCGAGGCGGCACAAAAGGCGGCACGCCCAACACCCATCCCACAGTCGGGCTCGGATTTTCGTGACGGTAGCGGGATAGCAGAAACGTTCCTGACACAGTTCATCCAGCTGTACGACACAGACCGGGCGCAGGTGGCGGCGATGTTCTACGACAACGCCAGCCAGTTTTCTCTGTCAGTCACGACACACACGCCGCGGGATCAGGGGGGCAACACCACGCCGGTGCTGCCGTGGGCGGCCTACCTGCGGTACTCGCGCAACCTGACGAAGATCACGAGCCGCAGCGCGCGTGTGCAGCGGCTGGTGAAGGGCGCGGCGATGATCCGGGAGCTGTGGAAGACGCTGCCGCAAACACGGCACCCGAGCCTGCAGACGGATCTGCAGAAGTACATTGTGGACTGCCACCCGCTGCCGGGCATCCAGGACCCGACTGGGCAGAGCCCGGGCGGGGTGGACGGCCTCCTGCTGACGGCGCACGGCGAGTTTGAGGAGATCGACTCGGTGTCGGGCAAGACGGGCAAGCGGAGCTTCACACGGACCTTTGTGCTCGGGCCTGCGATGCCGGGCAGCCCGGCGCCGTTCCGGGTGGTCAGTGACATGCTTGCTCTGCGAGCACACCAGCCGATCCCGGGCCAGGCGCCCGACACGGCGTCGGAGCAGGAGCAGAAGCAGCTCATGGTGGCCGAGCTGTCCCGGTATACCAACATGACGCCGCAGTACTCGGAGATGTGCTTGAACGAAGCCGGCTGGAACCCGGAGGCGGCCATTGCCAAGTTCCAGGAGCTGAGGGTATGTCTATTTCTTCTTTTGAATCGCTCTCCTTCCGACTGTATGACTAACGCTGTGCTTTCTGTCAGCCCAACCTTCCTCCAGAAGTGTTCATGTCGGCTTAGAAGTGCTACCGACTTGGCGCAGCGCTCCATGCATCTACGGTTGGCATAGCTGCCTATTATTGGGAGGGGCGGGGGCAAACTGGATGTTTTCATCTTTCTGAGAGAGGGGGCAGAACAGGAAATACACGGATCAAACAGAGAGGAATCCAAGGATGGGACTCTACGAGTACGGGAACTGCGAATAAGGCAGGGTTATTATCTATTTTCAGGGTTTATTTGTTTTGACATATTTACGGTCTTTGTATTTTACTATAACGGCAAGGGACTATAGCGGCGTTGTGTGTATTCACTGAGTTGATGATTGTGTTTCGCTCTGCGGTGCACCGGATGTTTGTGGCGAGGCGGCGCTGTCATGAGAACAAAACAGGTCAAAGCCATGCTGAAGGGAGCCGCCGGGCGGCGGGTGCTTCGGCACAGGCGGCCAGGAGGGTGGTGCTACTCCGGATTTGCTCAAGAGAATAGACGTTGTCAGTGGCCACGCGGGCAGCAATAGAGGTCGCATGCAGAGCATGATCAGCATCGGCACGGGTGCGGAGGATCCAACAGTAGGGCTGACGGCGCCTCTTGCGAAGTGGAAGTGGAAGCTGCGGGCAGGCGGGGCGGAGCCAATCAGGTGTTGTGGACCGTCTTCTGGGCTGTGGTTCGCCGCCGGCGGGCGGGCGCGAGAGCCGCGCGCGAAACGGGAAAACCGCAGCAGCGAGCTTACCGTGCACAGCAGTACGGAGCAGTAGAGCATCACACTGCTGCGCAAGCAGATTCCGATCGACAGTCACGAGAAGCACCGGGCGATACGCGTGGCACAACCGACGAGCGCTTCCACGGACAAAGGAGACGGGCCGGGCACGACAGGCAGACTGGACAAGACGAAATGGTCCTTTTGCAGAAAACGTCCCCAACGCGGTCGCGTCTGTGAGCGTGGTTTTCGTACTTTTGTCGCGCCGGCCGTGGTATCTCAGCAGGTTGTCGCATACGAGTAGCGGGATCCTGCCGACCCGAAGCCTGCCATGCTCTGCGGTCCCCTTGTCTGCGCGTTCTCGTACTCCGTAACTTCCTTCCTCCGTAAGTACTCCGTACCTTCCCGGGTGCCTTGGCCTGATAGCAAGCAGCATTCGGGAAGACTAGGTCGGTCGGACCCCGACTCCGTCGAGTCGGGCTGTTTTCTTCAGCGCCAGCCCCCGCCCCGATGCATGCCCGCTGCACAGCCATACGAGGAAGACACGAGAAAGACAGGGCCTCGCACAGCAGGACCCGGCCCCTTCTCGTATTCAACCTGGACGCTAGCTCAGGGGCAACGGCGCAGTGCAGCAACGGGTCGCGAGGCCCCCCAGCGAATGGCTGAAGAAACGGTTGTGGGTCTTCTATGGGGAAGAGCAGCACTATTGGCTCGAGGAGGGGCGCGTTTCAGCCTGCTGTCTACTGCCCGCTCTGCCCTGTATTGCTGCGTATTTTGTCCTCTACCCCGGACCATGTCCGCTGCGTCCAGTCCGCACATCGGGTTGTCTTCTCTCTCGTGAATGCCCTCTCTCCTATGAAGGCCGCGTGCGTCATGTGCGTGCACGAGCAGAGACGGTATCTCACGCCGTGTGCGGCACTTCATCTCTTTCCAGGCTCTTGTTTTGAGACAGGAAGAGACTCACCAGCGGCCCGACTAACGACAAACGGCTTTCCTGTTGCTTTCCCGGAGGATCGCCGGGGGGGCTTGTCCTTTGTTCTGACTGCGCAATCAAATTACGACGTATTTGTTCCCCATAGTTGCAGTGACAAGTACTCAGCACATGCGTACCTGATGTACTCTGCAAGGTTCACTACAGAGAGAGGCACGCAAAGTTAGGTGCTTTTGTAAGTACTTCTAGGGGTAGGCTACCTGACAACTGAATGCCACAGAGTATCCCTGCATCCGACCCACAATTGTCGCTACCTCCATGGTCCGAGCTCCAGTACCCCTATCAACTCCCCTTTTGTTTGCTTCTTGCATCCTTGGTCCTCCCCAGCGTTCCTTCCTGTTTGTTCCTTGGCACCTTCCTCGAATAACACGATGTGTCTCGTCTGCCACGGCGATACGTCGTAATCTGTATCACGCCTCACCAGCTTCCGTAAAAAGCTTCATTCAGGTCTCGTTGCTTGCAAGCACCCATCCCTTGCTGCGTCTCGCGTTGGCTGTCGCGGTGGACGGAATACGCGTACAGCACGCATACGATACTGCATCTTTCACAAAGTACACAGCAGCATCGAGCCTACCAACAAAGTCCCTCCATCGTCGAACCTGGTGAAATTGAGCAGGAGACAACCGGCCCGGGAACAGGCACACGACGTGCTCCTCGCCAAGACAACCAGAGCAGAAAAAGACACAGCCAAAGCCGGCATCAGAGCACAACCAGAGCGCTCGCCCTGCACCGTTCCTCCACAATACGAGCCATCCTCCGTAAGATACGGATACTCGCCCAAGCACTCGCCCGGGACCAAGCCCCTGCCAACGCCCCCCCCNNCCCCCCCTGCTCCACCCCCTGTCGTGCGACACTGGGAAACGAAACAAGGACGGCCACTGCAAAGCGGAAAGCAGGGCTCGTGCCACCCACCACCCGCTGCTCACCTCACTTCTTTCCCGCCCGCGCCACACACCGCATCCCCTTTCCTGCTCCCTCCTCGTCTTCCCAAACATCCGTCCTCTGGGAACGCAGCCGCCGTTTGTTTCTCCGTCGATCTCTCTCCTGTTCTTGCGTTTCTTCACGAGAGGCCGGTTCTCTATTCTCTCCCTGCCCTTTTTTCGCGTCTTCTTTTTCTTCCTCGGTCCATTCATTCCTCGCCAGCATTCTTCGACGACCGGCCGTTTTCCCTTCTCGCCAGTCGGGGCCCTTCCGCCGTCGCTGGAATTCCACTCGACACGCCTGGCATCCCGCCGCAACCTGCTTTTCTTTGTCGTTGTCTCACTCGTCCCCTCCCTTTTGTTGGTGCGCGATCGCACATCCCTACGCATTCTTCACGACGCTCCATACGAGTAGATCCTAGTGATCGCCTACAAACTTGCGCTCGCTCCCGGAAGCGACCGTCTGCTCCCGCGTCGCCGGTTCCGACCTAAGCATTTTTTCCTCTTCGAGGCATCCCACCGCCCGGCCAACACCAGAGCCTCACACGACGACCGCCTTCTTTCTCACGACCGCAGACGCCATGCAGCTCCATCTGTAAACAGAACCGCACCTGCTGGACGCCAACGGACAACCTCGCGTCATTTACCTGGCTGGCTGGCCCTTGGCTGGCATCTGACGTCTTTCGCCAACCGGTTGGTTTCCCACCAGCAGACCTGCTACGGGTTGCATACTCTGTCCCCCTTCGCCAAACAGCATACGCCGCGACCATGGGCCTCCCGCAGCCGGCCGTCGCCTTGACGAACATTTGTTCCGCCATTTTCAACAACACGCTCTACACCTACTCCTCCGCTGCCTTCCAAGCTCTGCCATTAACGGCCGGCGCCAAGTGGCAGACCCTGCCCTCCGGCGAGCCTGTCACCGGTGGTGTCTGCGTCGGCTCTACCCCGGCCGACTCGAGCCAGGCTGGCTTGTTCGTGGTCGGCGGTACGGGTACATCCGCCGGCTACACAGGCCTGCAGAAGTTCACATATGCCACCGGGGAGTGGTCGACATTGTCGCCCGAGACCCTCGTTACCCAGGATCGTCTCTATCATGGCGCTACGTATCTGAGTGACTCGGACAAGATCTTCATGTACGGTGGGCAGCAGGATGGATCGACAGGGCCGTCCACACATGCTTTCGCCATCCAAGCGTCTGCTCCCTACACCGTGTTCTCCTATGATTCCAGCGCACCGCCGACGATCAACCCCATCGTTCTTCAGTGGTCGTCCTCCGAGGCCGTCGTGCTTGGCGGCAGCACCACCAATACCCAGGTGATGCTTTTCGACCCGGCGAACACCGACCTGGTGGACTCGGGCACCACTCTTCTCACCCCCTTCACCAAAGACACCACTGGCCTGCAGGCAGCCCTGATTACCGGCGATGACAACAGCAAAAGCCTGTACACATTCGACGAAACGGTGTCGCCCAACCAAGTCAGCCGGATCGTCCTCATGGACGCCGGCGGCCAGCCCGTGACCAGTGCTGCGCCCGTCAAGCGCTCCGTGGCCGATGAAGTTGGCCACGGTGACTCCATCCTCGCTGCTCGGGCTTCGACGGAGTCGCTGACGCTGGCAAACTGGCCTGCCTACAATGCCTCGTTGGCACCCACTACGATTCGGTCTGGCTTTTCTGTGGCTCAGGGCTCAGACGGCATGGTTGTGCTTGCCGGGGGCAGTGGCAGTGATGTCCTCTGCATGTTCAACGCCCGTTCCAATGCTTGGCAAAATGCAACGGCTAGTTTGGAAAAGAAGGTGTTGGTAGTTTCAACCTCATCTTCGTCTACGAGTTCGTCCACGAGCACGTCCAAGTCGCGTACCCGCACTACCTCAACAGCCAACCCAACAACACTGTTCACAGCCGCGTCGACGACATCGGCATCGGCCACACCGACTTCCTCCGCAGCTACGTCTACTACGGCGGCTGCTGCCGTCGGTGCGTCGACCAGCAACGTCATGTCCGCAAACACAATCCTCGGAATCGTTCTTGGGAGTGTGGGTGGCTTGGCGATTCTTATTCTTATCGTCTATTTCTGCATCATCCGCCGCAAGCACCGGAAATACCTCGAGTCAGCACACAACCGGCGTGCGAGCGGGACCTCGTCTTCGGAGAAAGACTCATTTGCATTTGCCAACGACAGTCTTGCCACGCGGGCCAACGGTGGCGGCCGGGGCACGTTCCGCGCCGGCCACCAGGCGCAGGACTCGCAAGGCTCGTTTTCGTCTGTGGCCATTCTGATGGGTCGTGTCAACCAGCCGCCGCCGCAGCCACGGCAAGCCAATACGATCCAGCGCAACAACAGCAGGGAGAACAACACCAAGCGGAACTCTGCCGGCAGCATCTTCAACAGAAACTTCAAGAGCACGATCAGCAAGCCAATACCACAGAGCAGGCTGGAGCCTGATATGTCCAGCATTGGAAACGTGCGGCAAGCGCCTTTCGAGCGGGGCTCCGGAGGTGGCTTCGCAGCAGGAGCAGCCGCTGCCGCCGCGGTCGGGACGAGCCAGTATGGCCGGAGTGTCACCGCACCAAGACAGCAGGCGCCCGCACCCCTACAGCTGCAAGGGCAGCCGCAGCAGCAACAACAAGACGATAGTGCCGAGGCCGCACGGCGGTCGTCGGGCTGGAATCGGTACTGGTCGGGAGGCAGTGCACTCAACATGCTTGGGTTTGGGAGCGGAAACGCGACCGGTGGCAGAGGTAGCGGCGCCGGTGTCCAAAGCAACCGAGGCTCGCAGCGAGCGACGGTGGTCAGCGACATCAGCAGCAACTACTCGTCGACGAACCTGAACCGCATGACGCAAGATTCGGCCACCGTCCAGCCTTTGGAGATTCCGGGGATCCCAGAAGCGAAGCCGCGATTCCAGCGGGTCAACTCGGGCTCGCCGACGATTGCCAACTTTGACAACTACATCAAGGAAGGCATGCAGGGCAAGATTGAGCGGTCCAACAGCAACAACTCGGCGCATTCCAACTACTCCAGCGGCATCGCCGCCAGCGTCCAGGAGTCATGGGACCCGACAGCGGCCAACCGACCGTGGGGTGCTGACCGGGCGCCGAGCAGCGCGTACGGGTCGTCGAATGCTGCATACAGCAGCTCGCCGGCGTCGGGGCTGGGAGGCAAGAGATACGTGCCAACGGGCATGAGCAAGCAGCCGCAGCTGGCCATGGCGGACACGTCGTCGGATATGAGCTGGCTCAACCTCGGCGAGGTCCCCTCGTCGCGGGTATGAGAGGGCGAGCAGGGCTTTGACGACGGCTATGACGACCACGGACCCTTCTCGCTTCTCTTCTCGTCCCCGACACCCCCTTTCGCCACCCTAGCAACTATATCTGCATGACAGACAGTTGTACACCACTCCTTTTGCGAACCATACACAAACCTCGCGCACGATCATGTCACTCACTCTTTTATACCCAATACACCACCCGAATACCGAACATACACCGCCAGTAGTAGACACATAAGCTGTCTGCCGCCTTTCTTTTCTTTTATTCTTGCATCGGCGACGCCAACAGCGAGCGAACTCTTGCGTGTTGCTTGCCACCCCTTTCGCTTGTGGCACACAGCGTGCGTCTGGCTATTTCTCGTTTTGCACAATACCCGGTATAATCGGCCTGTTTTTTTTTTTTCTTCTCTTCTTTCTTTCCCTATTTCCCTGTTTATATAGCGTTTGTTGCCGTGTGTTGTATTTTCTCTCTGTATACACTCCCATTTTCTTCTCGTCCGCTGCTGCATTGTCTTTGATACTTGTCGTCTCCCAGCGTCTCTGTTTTCCTCCACTGGGTTGGCCTCGCAGCGGCTCATCTGTTGCCTCGACGCACGCACATCCATTTCCTAGTCATAATCTGCATGGCAATTGAAAAAGCTGGCTCCCCGGGACGGAGCTCAGCATGCTGGTCATTTTCTTGCATTTAATTCGCTGTTCTGTGGGACTTTTGATGTCTTGTTAGTCTAAAGTATTCGACTGTGCAGGCAGAACACGTCCGGATAGGAATTGACTGGCTCTTTTCTAATATGAAGATCCTGACACATGAAAACGGGAAGACTGCTGCCAACCTCACCGCTTGGTTCCTGCCTTCTAGATTGGACGTGTCACAGAAGGAACGCCTGCGTCAAAGGTGCAAATGTGTGACGGTCGTACTTGCCCCTTATGGAATGAAAGCAGGTGTCAGTGAAGAGAGAGCACGGGGCATACCTTTTCCGTCAACCGAGGCAAGAAGCAAACAGAATTTTTGTTTTTAATTTGTATCTGGCAAACGCCAACTTGCTGTTCACCAGTTAACTTGCTGTTCACCAGTTTAACTTCAGCAAAACCGATTGCCATGTCTACCGACGACGACGACAGACAGTGCACCATCGCATGGCTGACCAGCAAGAACGTGAAAGACAAACGCATCACGTCGAGCATCTGTGCCAGCTACACGAACTGGAAGCCGCGGGAGGCGTTTCGGGAACTGGTTCAAAACTGGTGTGTTTTGGTCGTTTGCTTTGCCCGTTTGCGGTGTCCTTCGATCTGACGCTTTCTAGGCGTGACAGCATCATTCAGCGGTTCCACATCGAGGAGCGCAACTTTCTTGTCACTCGCCGCAAGGAGAAACCGGATAGCTCCGACATCGTGTACAGCGCGTTTCACCTGCCGCCTGGCAGCAAGGAGAAGAAATGCGTTGGCTACATCCGCTTCGATGGCGTCGCGGGCACCGTGGACATCAGCAACCGCAACGCCACGCTGGAGCCCTACCACATCAACATGGGCGAGTCTACCAAGAGAACGGACTCGCGGCAGGCGGGCGAGCATGGCGACGGCCTGATCATTGCCGTCCTGACGCTGATGCGCAACCCACAGAACTATAGCGTCCGCTGCCTCTCGGGTGGTTATCGATGGACGTTCAATATTACCAAGACGGGCCTGCTGCGCACGACGCTGCGACAACTGTCTACGAAAGCCCTCGACGACCACGCCAAGAAAGCCGGCGCCCTGCCGTTTGCGGTGAACCCGCACGAAGACGTGCAGTTCGTTCTGGGCGAGAAGCTCCCCGAGCGCGGTGACGACGGAGACGAAGTCGACCGCCGCCATGTTGCCCGGGAGGACTTTGAGGCCTGGACAAACGCTGCGCTGTTTTTGGACCAGGAGCTGAGCTCTGCAGACACGCCGGCGCCAAAGCTCGAAGTGACCATCACGGCAGCTACTGCTGTTGCCTACCCGCCGCGCGTGGTTACCGACGACGGTGATCTCCTCATCAGCGAGCACCTCCGCGGCCGCATCTATCTCAAGGGGCTTCTTCTGCGCGAGTCTGTGCCTGCACGGTTGGCTACGGAAAAAAAACGCCAGAAAGGTGATGCACCCACCGAGTCGGTCAGCAGCACAAACCTGCCGCTGCGCTTCGGCTACAACTTCTCCCAGGGCACGACAAACCGGGACCGGCTGTCGGTGGGCACGGCGAACGAAGAGTCTCGGCGGATCCTTAACATCTGGGTCCGGGTGCTCGAGGTGTGCAAGGACATGGCGAAGGACCTGAGCGACATGTTGAACAAGGAGACGCCGCGGTATGCAGATGTCGCCTGGGCAGGTGTTTGGGAGGACCGCGCCCTATTGAAGAGGCTCCGCAACTACCTGGTCGGCGCACCGCACGAGACCAAGTGGTACTACAGCACCAGCGACAGAGCCAAGAATCGCCGGCTGATGCACATTATCCGTGGGTTAGGACGCGAGGGCGTTGAGCTCACAGACATCTATTGGCGTATGTTTTCCCGCCAGGGCCTCCTCCACACGGCTGAGGAGGAAGAGCGGCGGCGCTTCACGATAGCGCCGCGTATCATCGTACCGCCCTGCACGCCCTATGCGACGCGCATGCTGCGCCTCCTCCGCGCCTCTCTGAGGGCGTGCCCGGAGATGAAGGACCTGGATGTCCGCTTTGCTTGTGCCGGGGACCTGAGTCTTCTGCTTTACTATAACCCGTACGAGCACCTCTTGATTGTCCACGAACGGTGCCTGTCCGTCTCCGGGGCGGCCCTGGAGCTTTGGCTGTCCGAGGGAGCCATCGAGATATGGATTCTTGGCATCACCGTCCGGCGGCTCTTTGGCGAGGCGATCCGCCAGCTGCCGGACACAGCATTTCAGCAGGCGCGGAAGCAAAGCGAGCAAGCAGTCAACGGAAGAACACACGTGTGGTACCGGAACCTCGAGGTGACCCGCATGGGTATACGGCTCATGAACTGGATGTTTGCCCAGCCCTTCAGTGCCAAGCCCATAGGGCACCGAACAATGCGCGTGAGCTGGAACGCCAGTCACTCAGAGGGCGACTCATCCGCGGTCGAGGTCCATTGCCACCGGGAGACCACGTGCTTCCACCTCCGCGACTCTCTGTTCCTTGCCGAAGATGGTCAGTACAATGCCGTGCGCGGATAAACTTTCTCTTAGACTCACCACTCACTCCGAGTAGCCCACATGAATAAGATGTCCTGCCTTCGACAGGCGCCCTCGGTAGCCGGGGAGACGACTCCCGAGGCTGCTTCGTGCTTGGTGAACTCCGTTAGCGAGAGAAAGCACTGGGACGTTGCGTTGGAAGAAGGCGAAGAATACTTCTTTGTTCTCATCACCGCGCCGACGGACCCGCGTTCGATCGTTGTTCTCTCCGATGTCGTGCGCATGTCCAGCCCGGAAATGCCGCCTTCCCGGCCATTGCCAACGGTCGATCGGCGTCCTTGTTTTTGTGAGACTCTCTTTTCCCATTTGCTCTGTCGAACCTTCTCCCTTCTCCCACTGACGATGGATGCCCAGACCTGGAAAAGAGCCTGGCCAACCGCGACCTTGTTTTTGACGTGGGGAAAGACTGGCACGAGGGCGTGGATAGCAACAGCCGGCGTGCGGTCATTGGCATTCTGCCGACGGAAGCCCCTGCGACGGGAAACAAACGGCCGAGACTGGCCAAGGACGAGAAGGAATGAAGGCTGTATTGGGAAAGAGATGACAGCCTATACGATCACGTGTCTATTATGTGTTGAACCGTCTTCAATATAAACAAATCTAAACAATCTACAAGCCGACTACAGAGTGTACTGGAACGTGTCGTCCCAGTCGTCGACGTCCTTCTTCTCGGCCAGCGGCTGCTGGGGCACGGCGGCGCGGGCGGCCACGCGGGCGGCGCGCTTGCGGTTGACGTAGTAGAGGCCGGCGGACTGGGCGAGGGAGACGGCGATGGAGACGGCGGTGAAGGCGAGGGTGATGCGGATGCCCTTGAGGTAGCGGGGCGCGGACTGGGTGGTGAAGATCTGGCCGGAGAGCACGCCGGAGACGTTGCCGACGCTGAGGACGAAGCCGACGGCGGTGGAGCGCTTGTAGTGGCCGGCGAAGTTGCTGTTGAGCCAGGTGATGTCGAGGCCGCTGGTGGTGTAGAGGCCGACGGCGAGCAGGAAGAGGGCGGTGTAGCGGGCGGCGACGCTGTCGGTGGCGATGAGCAGGACGTTGCCGACGAGGACGACGAGGCTGGCGGCGGCGAGGAAGGGCCCGCGGAGGCCGGTGCGGTCGGAGGCCCAGGCGATGAGGAAGAAGGCGATGGCGGCCCAGAAGTAGACGGGCACGGTCAGCAGCTGGGCGTGGGTGCTGGTGTAGCCCATGCCCTTGATGATGGACGGCATGAAGGTGGACATGCTGAAGAGCGAGATGTCGACGGAGAACTCGATGACGCAGTGGATGTACATCTTGGGGTCGGCAAAGGCGCGCAGCACGGGCGCCCACGAGAACTGCTCGTGGATGGCGAGGTGGGGGTTCTGCTCGTAGCGCTGGCGCACGACGCGGCGCTCGGCGGCGTTGAGGAACCAGGCGGTGCGCGGGTCGGAGGGGAAGGCGAAGAAGACGACGGGCGCCAGGCCGATGGTGATGATGCCCTCGATGATGAAGAGCCAGGACCAGGGCGCGAGCCCGGCGCGGTGCACGTGGTGGACGGCGGCGGCGAGCAGGCCGCCAAAGGCGCCGGCGAGGGCGCTGAAGGCGTAGTAGACGGCGGAGCGCATGCCCAGCTCGGAGCGCAGGTAGACCATGCCGATGTACGCGTTGATGCAGGGGATCAGGCCGGCCTCGCACAGGCCCAGCAGGATGCGGCAGGCGTACAGCTGGTGGGCGTTGGTCACGAAGCCCGTGCCCAGGCACACGGCGCCCCAGCCGAGCATGCACGTGGCCAGCAGGTTCTTGGCGCCGACCATCTTGAGCACGATCGACATGGGCGTCTCAAAGGCCACGTACGTCGCGTAGAACACGGTGGCCGCGTTGCCGAACTGGTTGCCGACGAGCCCGAGGTCCTCGGGCAGGCCCATGATCTCGGTTTGGCCCTGGGGGAGGGGGGCAGGGGGGTAAGCGTCTGCCCGGGGAGAGAAGAGGACGGCCACCGAGCACCTACCAGGTTGTTCCGGTCCAGGTTGGCCAGAAAGTACAGCATGCCGAAGCAGCCCAGGACGGCCACATCGATCTTGAACAGCGCCCGGCGGTGCACGACGGGGTCGATGATCTCGGTCGTGCTGTCCTGCTCGGGCGTGGTGCTGCCGGCCGGCGCCAGCTCATAGTCGGGGACTTTTTCCGCCATGGTCTCGAGATTTGTCTTTTTTCGTTTCTTCTTGGTGTGGCTGGTCTACGGGTCTACGGAACGAGTCCTATATACATCTCTCGATCACCAGAAACCGGGATCGACAACCGCTGTGCCATAACACACAGCCGCTCCCTGGAGAATACGAGAAACAGACGCCTGCGGAGGCGGGCGATAAGATGGTGGCGTCCTCATATCAAGATGCCAGGATGCGTGACGGATGACTGCAGGCGGGCAACTGGGCCGTGGGGACGGCGGGGCTTAGCGCCTATGCGTTCCTTCCCGGCGGGGGCGAGGCTAGGAAAACGGACCCGACGGGGGATAAGACCGCGCGGCGATAAGACGGGGGACGGGCAGGGACGATCGGCAGCGACGCCAACGCGAAACCACGTGCTTGGCCCGGCCTGGGCAACTCGGGCTGGCCGTGCGGACTTGTGCGCCCGGCGGCCCGTCTCATGGCAGCGTCGGCCGGGAACCATATTCCAATATATTGGCGCGGTCTGCAGGTGCGCCACACTACGAAGACCATCGTATACTCTTGGAAATCCCTGTCTGCCATGGCTACCACCACCCACTACGACGTGGTCATCGTCGGCGGCGGCCCCGTCGGCCTGCTGATGGCCTACCAGATGCAGCGCTTCGGCGTGACGGCGTGCGTGCTGGAGCAGAACGACAAGACCACGCAGGACGCGTACGGCCGCGCCATTGCGCTGTTCCCGCGCACGACGGAGCAGCTGGACCAGCTCGAGGTCGTCGACGCGATGCTGCAGCTGGGCTTTGCCTGCCGCACCAGCGTCACGTACAAGGACGGCGAGCGCGTGCTGCCGGGCCGCGTGTGGACGTTTATGGAGCAGATGGGCGACACCGCGTTCGACTTCACGCTGGTGCTGCGCCAGATGTACACCGAGGCCGTCCTGCGCGACAAGCTGGCCGCCGTCGGCGCCGGCTACCACGCGGCCACGCAGTGCACCGACTTTGCCGTCGACACCACCGTGGCCCACGGCGACTACGCCGTCACGTCGACCTTTGTCGACAAGCAGACCGGCCAGACCTTCCAGCTCAAGAGCAAGTACCTGGTCGGCGCCGACGGCGGCCACAGCTTTGTGCGCCGCCACGCCGGCATTCCCTTTGACGGCGACAAGACCGAGGACCAGTGGATCCGCATTGACGGCCTGGTCGACACGGACATGCCCATCACGCGGTCGTACGGGTGGGTTCTCTCTCTTCCTTTGCCCTCTGTCCCTCTGTTCCCTACTCGTACTCCTCCTTCTTTCTGCTCACCCCCTGACCCAGCGCCATCGAGAGCCCAACCCACGGCAACGTCCTCTGGGCCCCCCTCGACCACGGCGCCACCCGCATCGGCTACGCGTACAGCGCGGCCATCGCCGCCAAGTACCCCGGCGGCGTGACCGAGGAGGTCGCCGTGCAGGAGGCCATCGAGAGCATGAAGCCGTTCCACGTGAGCTTCCGCGCCGTGCACTGGTGGACGCTGTACACCATCGGCCAGCGCATGGCCCGCGACTTTGCCGCCCACGACCACCGCGTCTTCCTCTGCGGCGACGCCGCCCACACCCACAGCAGCGGCGCCGCCCAGGGCCTCAACACCGGCATCCACGACGCCGTCAACCTGGCCTGGAAGCTGGCCCTGTCCGTGCGCGGCCTCGCCGACCCGGCCGCCCTGCTGCCCACCTACGCCGCCGAGCGCCGCCCCGCCGTCCAGCAGCTGCTCGACTACGACCGCGACATCGCCCTGCTCATGTCCCGCAAGTGGCCCGCCTGGTACACCGGCGACCCGGCCGCCGACCCCAACCTGGCCCTGGGCGCCCTGTTTGCGCGCGCCGCGCCCTTCAACACCGGCCTCGGCATCGCCTACGCCTTCAACCTGCTGAACCAGGAATCCGCGGCGGCGGCGACTGCTGTTGCGGCATCCATCAAGGCCCCCGTCGCCGGCAGCCGCCCGCCCGACGTCGACCTCACCGTGCCCGGCACGCGCCAGCCCGTGCGCCTGCAGCGCGTCACCCGCAACGTCGGCCGCTTCGTCGTCGTCGTCCTCGCCGGCGACCCGGCCGCCACCCGCCCGCGGCTGCTCGCCCTGGCCGCGCACCTGAAAGGCAGCACGCTCGCCGCCCACCCCGCCGTGCGCTTCCTGACCATCCCCGCCGCCGCCGGCAACTCGCCCTACGAGACGCTCGGCGCCGACCCGCTCGGCGACACCTACTACGACGGGCCCGGCACCGCCCACCGCGCGCTCGGCGTCGACCCGCAGGCCGGCGGCGTCGTCATTCTGCGGCCCGACGGGCTGGTCGGCACGACCGGGCCGCTGGAGGGCGCATGTGTGCAGGGCTACTTTGACAGGATATTTGTGTAGACAATGGATTATAGATCTCTAGACTTGGTGCATCCAGTATCTTCCAAAAAGCAATAGAAACGCCTTAAACGTTGACAACCAATCGGGACTAGTGTGACTTAGACGGCATTTAGCGCCGGGCTGGCAATGCGCTAACGGGCAACGCAACGGGCAACTCCAAGAGTGGGGCAAGAGGTGTGACCGTCTAGATGATGACGGTGCTGATGATGAAGGGTCTACTCGTACGCGACGGAAAGAGAGAGCGCGTTTCCGTGGTCAGACTGGACATCATCTCTCATTCTTCTCCCTCCATCTCCTCAACCGACGCCATGCCTGTCATCCCCGCGCGCAAGGCCGTCGCCTTCTCGGTCGCGGCCGGCCAGCACATCAAGATCATCAACACCCACGGCAAGCAGGTGCTCGACTTCTGGGCCTTCAACCCGCACGATGCGCACGACTACCTGTCCATGGTGCACACGCGCACCATCCTGACCGCCGTCGTGCTCAAGCGCGGTAACGCGCTGTACAGCACGCGCCGCAAGCCCATGCTCACGCTCGTCGACGACACCACCACCGACGGCATGCACGACATGGTCTGGTCCGCCTGCGACGCCGAGCGCTACCACATGCAGGGCTTCGCCGGCTACCACGACAACTGCACCGACAACATGCACCAGGCCCTGGCCGACCACGCGCCCGCCTTCCCCCTCGCCGCCGACTGGGTCCCGGACCCGCTCAACCTGTTCATGAACGTCGCCATCGACCACTACGGCAAGCTCGACGTGCGCGCGCCCACCAGCGAGAAGGGCCAGTTCGTCGTCCTGCGCGCCGAGACCGACCTGCTCATCGCCCTCAGCTCGTGCCCGCAGGACCTGGCCCCCGTCAACGGCGGCATGCCCACCGACTGCGAGTACCAGGTGCTCGACGCGAGCGGGCAGGCGGCCGCGCCGGCACCGCAAAAGGCCCTCGTGCCGGCCTCGCCGCTGCCCACCGCCGGCGGGCGCACGGTCAAGATTGCGCTCTCGGTCGACTTTGACGCCGTGTCGCACTGGCTGGGCACCGGCTGCCACAAGGACAACAACATGGCCGACTACAGCTCGGGCATCTTTTCCGGCCAGGTCGGCGTGTACCGGCTGCTGGACATGTTTGCCAAGAACGGCGTGGCCGACAAGATGACCTGGTTCATCCCGGGCCACACGGCCGAGACCTTCCCCGAGGCCGCCCAGGCCGTGCTCCGGTCCGGCGCCGAGATTGCCCTGCACGGCTACTCGCACGAGGGCATCTACCAGATGACCGAGGAGCAGGAGAAGGACGTGCTCTTGAAGTGGTGCGTGCGAAGAGAGACCCTGAATCCCCGACGAGAGAACCCACTGACCACCCAGCATCGACGTCGCCACCAAGCTCACCGGCAAGAAGCCGCGCGGCTACCGCGCGCCCATGTACACCATCCGCGAGACGACGGTCAAGCTGCTGCGCGAGCACGGCTTCCTGTACAACTCGTCGCTCATGCACCACGACGCCCAGCCGTACTTCACGCCCAGCGACCCGCCCATCGAGCCCATCGACTTTGCCAAGCCCGCCGCCTCATGGCTGCACCCGTCGGCCATCGCGTCGCAGGCGTTCCCCGCCGACGGCCTGCACCCGCTCGTCGAGCTGCCGTGCGGCTGGTACAGCGAGGACATGATGCCCATGATGTACCTGCCGCACCTCAGCAACAGCATGGGCTACGTGTCCACGCGCGTCGTCGAGCAGATGTGGCGCGACCGCTTCCTGTGGCTGTGGGAGCACGGCGCCAAGGAGGGCGGCGCCAGCGCCGACTTCATCTTCCCCCTCCTCGTCCACCCGGACGTCAGCGGCCTGGCCCACATCCTGCCCATGATCGACCGCTTCCTCGGCTGGCTCAAGACCTTTGGCGGCGACAGCGTCGTCTTCAGCACGTGCGAGGACATTGCCGCCGCCTGGCTGGCGGAGCAGACGGCCAAGAGGGGGTGAGGGGGGTGAACTGCGATCCGAGATAGCGCCATTCTGTAGCAAAAAACATGGTGGATCTTTTCGAAAGAGCTGCTGTAGAAATCGCCCGTATCGCGCGCCGTTGCCCGCCACGGGGGCCACGGGGACTAGCCGTCTAGCGCCGGGGAACGCCACCCGGCCAGGGGGGCCGCTAGTGTCGACGAGCTTATCTGCTGGCGGCCCTATCTCGCGACGCACATCGCGACGCCAAGCCGTCTCGCCTCGAGCTCTCCCTCCACGCCATGGGCCATCCAGCAGCCAGAACCCGCATCGTGGCCACCGTGCTGCACTCGCTCCGCGCGTATCGGACACAGACCATGGCCACGGCAACCGCAACCGCAACCGCAACCGCGACGCTGAGCCCGCCGGCGGCGGCGCGGCGCGGCTTTGCCTCGCTGCGCATCAACGGCGCGCGCATGATGGACGCGCTGCACGCGACCTGCGAGTTTGGCAAGGCCCACCGCTATGGCGAGTGCGTGTCCTTCCCGTCTCTCGTCTCCCGTGCGATGCACAGCCAGCCCTAACCACCACCACGATCCAGGGCACCCACCGAGACCGGCATGGCCCGCCTGTCGCTCGACGACAACGACAAGCAGGCGCGCGACTGGTTCGCCCAGCAGGCCGCCGCCGTCGGCTGCACCGTCACCGTCGACCAGCTCGGCAACCAGTTCGCCATCCGGCCCGGCAAGTGCAAGACGCCCGGCGTCGCGCCCGTCGTCATGGGCTCGCACCTCGACACCCAGCCCACCGGCGGCCGGTACGACGGCATCCTCGGCGTCATGGCCGGCCTCGAGGCGCTGCGCACAATCCACGAGAACGGCTATGAGACCGAGGGGCCCGTCGGCGTCGTCAACTGGACAAAGTACCGTGCCCCCTCTTCTTTTCTTGTGTCCATCCGCAGCGCAAAGCACCGTTGTTCTGACAAGCACTCCTGCACAGCGAGGAGGGCGCCCGCTTCCCGCTGGTCACCGTTGCGTCGGCCGTCTGGGCCGGCAAGCTGCCGCTCGAGACCGCCTGGGACTGCACCGAGACCACCCCGCCAGCCGATCCCGCGGCCGGGCCGCAGACCATGAAGCAGGAGCTGGCGCGCATCGGCTACCTGGGCGCCGTGCCCGCCTCCTTCGCCGCGCAGCCGCTGGCCGCGCACTTTGAGCTGCACATCGAGCAGGGCCCCATCCTCGAGCAGGAGGCGCGCGCCATCGGCGTCGTCACCCGCGGCCAGGCCTGCTGGTGGTACGAGATCGAGGTCCGCGGCCGCGACTGCCACGCCGGCACCACGCCGCTGTACGCGCGCAGCGACGCGCTGCTGGCCGCCGCCAAGATGATCGCCGCGTCCAACGCCGCCGCCAAGGCCGCCCAGGCCGCCGGCGGCACCGGCCTCGTCACCACCGGCCGCCTGCACGCCTTCCCCGGCAGCATCAACACCATGGCCCACACCGTGCGCTTCACGCTCGACATCCGCGACGCCACCGACGCCGGCGTCGCCGACCTCGCCGCCCGCTGCCGCGCCGCCTTTGCCGCCATCGCCGCCGACGACTCGGAGCGCGGCGTCGCCGTCTCCTGGACCACCCTGGCCGAGAACAGCGCCGTGCACTTTGACGCCGACTGCATCCGCGCCGTCGAGGAGGCTGCCGAGGACGTCTGCCGCCAGCTGCCCGGCCACGCCGCCGCCGCCGCCCAGGGCCGCTCGCTGTGGAAGCACATGCTGAGCGGCGCCACGCACGACAGCTGCAACGTCAGCCACCGCTGCCCCACCGCCATGGTCTTCACCCCGACCAAGGACGGGCTCAGCCACACGCCCGTAGAGTACTGCAGCCCCGAGGAGTGTGCCGCCGGCGCCCAGGTGCTGCTGGGGGCCGTTCTGCGGTACGACGCGGCAAGGAAGCTGTAGACGAGGTAGGGGGGGTATAAATAAAAACGATTCGTTTCTCTCTTAGACCTCGTTGGGGCCGGCCTGCGGCCTGCTCCCCTGCTCCCGCAGCGCCGCAAACGCCGGACTGTCCGGCCCGGCAGCATGCACGACACTCGCGACGCCCTTCCACGTAATGGCGTCGAGGCGCATGGCGGCCAGGCGCGCCATTGGCCACGCCCGGGCCTGGATGCGCAGCGTCACGCGCCACTGGTCGAGCAGTGTCAGGTAGCGCGTGGCCAGCAACGTGGTGTGCGACTGGGCCAGGCTCATGAGCAGAAAGGTCGACACGTAGCACAGTTGGTGGCGAACATCTGTCGCGGCTGTTAGAAGGAGCAAGGAAAAGGAAAACAAAAGTCCGGAATACGCACAGGATGGCCAGGAACTGGCAAAGTGCTTCGTCTGCAGCGACGCGACCATGTCCACGACGGCCTTGGCACAGGCGTAGCCGTTGTCGAAAATGGTGGACACGGGCTCGCACGCGCTCTCGGCCGGCGTGATGCCGAGGAGGGTCAGCGGCCGCAGCAGCGCGCGGAAGATCAAGAGCTCGAGCGTCAGATGCGACATGCGCAGCGCCGCGCCCTGGGCAAACTCGTCCGCCGTCAGGGCCGACGCCGGCTTGGCCAGCAGCGGCAGGGTCTGGCGCCAGCGCCCGATGCGCGTCCGCAGCGGCTGCGCCTGGCCCAGCAGCGTGCTCAGGCTGGGCGCACTGCGGTTGGCCTTGACGGTGCTTCTCGCCGTCAGCAGGAAGACTCAGGAGCTTCGTTTCGTGATCACGGGCAACCTACTAGAACTCGCGGAGCACGTCTGCCGCAATGGTGCTCAGCTCGCACGCGGCAATGCAGATGGGCACCTGCTGCACAATCGAGGCGCGGATCGCCGCATTCAGATAGACCCGGTCGCCCTCGGCGCCCTCGGCCGTCTCAAAGTCGTCGGGCTGCAGCGGCGCCACGCACCAGTTGTCGCTGTGCAGATGGCTCGGCCGCCCAAACACAATGGCCTGCCAGATGTGCGTCGCGTGCACCATCCACCACAGCCGCCGCCGCAGAATCACCTCGTACCGCGGCAGCCGCCAGTCGCTCGGGTCCAGGCCCAGGCCCAGG
Organism: Ceratocystiopsis minuta; assembly: GCA_001676865.1. Classification (NCBI taxonomy): domain Eukaryota; kingdom Fungi; phylum Ascomycota; class Sordariomycetes; order Ophiostomatales; family Ophiostomataceae; genus Ceratocystiopsis; species Ceratocystiopsis minuta. The sequence goes on from LZPB01000008.1 coordinate 182,013, forward strand.
TTCTCCGCGATGGCGAGCGCCGTGCAGGAGAGCGCCCAGAAACTGGGCGGCTCGGCTGCCACATAGCTGTGCGGTGGCTGCTGCAGCAGGAGGAGGCACAGCTGCAGCGACGAGATGTGGGAGAGCCGGTTGGCGCGGTGGAAGCTGCGCTGTGCCAGGGCCCAGAGCTCGCCGCTCGGCACGGCCTGGTAGCCGCGGGTGATGCTCAGCTCGTCGTCGAGAAAGGTAAACGGAGCAGCCAGCGCATACACAGCGCTTCGCAGGCCAACAGGAAAAGACAAGAGGGCCGCATTGTCGACACTGCTGCCGTGCGTGCCCTCCTGCTGCGCGGCCGGACGCGACTCCAGACCAGCGATCCGATCCAGGTCATGGAGAGACAAAACAGGAAAGTGAGGATGAAAGTAGCGCGCGTATCTATGCTGGTCAGCAAAGAGGGTCATTGTCCAGGGGGGNNGGGGGGGGGGGGGGGGGGTGCATGAGGAAGGACATACAGTCCGAGCAATCGCTTCGCCAGGTCGTGCGGGACGAGCCGCGACAACAGCGCTGCGTCGCTCTCTTCCGTACTGCCGCCGTTAAATATGGCTTCTGCTGCGTGCACGTCCTCGCGCCAGATGGACTCGTCCGCCAGCACGAACTGCACCGGCATCGGCCCGACGGGCACCCGAGAGGGCACGAGGGACGGCGCTGTGGTGTGCGTCGACGGCGCATTGTCGTGTGGCACGACCAGTGCATCGTCCGCCACCTTGCGGTAGTGGAGATGGAACATGGGGTAGGTGTCGA
>LZPB01000080.1:0-73540 GCA_001676865.1 Ceratocystiopsis minuta
GCGGGCGGACGGACGAGAGACGGCCAGCGGCACGGGCAGCCGGCGAGGAGCCCGGCACGCGTTCCAGCAGAACCGCGTGGAGGTCCTGCCAGCCCGTGTGGAGGCGTCTGGAAGACAATCGTCTCGCAGCAGGACGGTTCGGCCGATGCATGCATGGAGACGTGCACGCACGTAGAAAAAGGATTCGTGGCCACAGACAATGATACCATTTGCTGCACCCAGGAGATCGGTCGCAGGTTTATGCTTGCTGCGCGATGCACAGGACGGGGCGATCGCACGGGCACAGCGCCAAGTCGCCCCTGGGCGTAAGATACGGAGTACGGAGTAGCTCCCGCTCATTTCGCAGCGCCTTCGGGGTGCTGAAACACGGCTCAGCAGTGCCCCTTGCCGCGTTCAGGCCGCTCGCCCAGGCCGGCAGGATCTGACCCAGTGCGGCAGAATCGACGCAGGAAACCTCCGTATTGGGGAGAACGGGCCAGCCAGGCACAATGAACGCGGGTGCTCGTCGGCCAGCGACAGCCAACGACACACACTCGACACGCAGCGGACGTCTCGGAAGCACCCGCACTCCGCATCATTTCACGATACGAGTCTCTTACAGTGCCCGCCAGAAACGGTGTCGCCGCTTTCAGGAACGTGTGACACTAGCGCCGTGGCTGCCCCTTTTCTCTACTCCGTAGCACGAAACCGCCCCAGGAACGCGACGGAGCCTGGGAAAGCACGAGTGCGATACTCCGTACGGTACTCCATACGTGCTCTGTCCGTTTCACTTTCCGTCCGTTTGCTGCCTCGCCGTTCTGCCCCTCCGTCTCTCCGTGAATCTCCTTTTCGTCCCTGGCGCTGCTGTCCCCGGTCTGGTTCTTCCATCGTCCTTCTTTCTCTTCCCAGCTCTTTTCATTCATTTGCAACCCGCCTTTCACTCCCAGCCATCAACTCTCCCACCCGCGACCTGCCGGCAGACGCACCACCCCCCCTATCCCCCTATCTTCGATTCCACCACGAACCCGATTGGCCGTCGTCGTCACTGCCTGCGCGTCTCGCCCAGCGCCAACAACCGTTTCGGCTGCCCAAGAAATCCGAAGCGGCTGTGAACCCGACTTCGCCTGCTTTCCTCGCAGACGCGCCCAGCCGGACACGACGCCTGTGCTTCCATCGCGTTTCGCCTCCCATTCCGCGCGGCCACTCGCCTTTCCATTCCAACACGTCCCGGACACGTCCAGGTAAAAAGCCCTTCCGTGCCCTGCGCCCTGCCGTGCTCGCCCTTGGCCGCCTGGATCCACTCGCTGCAGGGCTAGATCCTCACCAGCCCGCCCTGGCCGCCCGCTAACGCCTCTCGCAGCTGCCCATCCCCCCGAAACGGCACCGCCCAAACACTGCCACACCGCCCATTCCTGCGCTGCTACCCGCTAATTCGAGCGCCCGTCCCCCCCCCCAGCCTCTTCGCTAGCCAACCATTCGCTCGGCTTTTTCGCCTGAATTTTCTCCTTAGCCCACCCCTTCTCTCTCTCACACTCTCTCTCTCTTCGTATTCCTTTCCGCGGCTGCTTTCGGTTTCTGCTGTTCTTTTCTGTTTGCGTCGCCCTGTTCCTTATGCCCTCCTACGGCTCGCTGCATTCACCCTCGCTGCGCAAAATGGAACAGTCGCGCGCCCAGTACCCGCGCCGGAAGGGCATCAACTTGGGCAACATCATCGGCGACCCTTTCGCCCTCGCGACCATATCGATCTCGGCGGTAAGTGGCCAGAGCAGACAGACAAACCCAAACGACTCCCGCTAACTCATAACCCATCAGCTCGCATGGGTCATCGCCTTCATCTCGTCCATCGTCGCCCAGGTCCAGACCAAGAAGGACTTCCCGACCTTCACCTGGTGGACAAACGTCTACTACTTTTTCGTCATTGCCGGCGTCTTTGTCGTTGTCGCGTCCGACACCGTCCACACCTACCACATTGCCGTCGTCGGCTACCTGGCCTGCGGCCTGGTCCTGGCCACGTCGTCCGTCAACGGATTGGTCTACTCGAGCAACGGTGCTAAGGAAGCGGCGGCCGCCGGGTTCATTCTTCTGTCTATGGTGACGGTATGTTGCCAGGCGTGTGCCTACGAACCGCTGCGAACGGGGACTAACGTGGCAGATTGTCTGGATCTTTTACTTTGGCTCCGCGCCGTCGGCCGTCCCGCGCGCCTACCTCGACTCGTTTGCTCTGGCCAAGGAGTCGGCCATGAACAACAGCCAGCCGATGGTGGGCGCATACGGCGCCGGGTCCATGCACCCCGAAACGTCGGCCTCCATGCCGCCGCCGCAGATGTACACGTCGGCCCAGCTCAACGGCTTCGAGAACTCGTCGCCGGCCGCGCCGAACCCCAACCGCAACTCGACGCTGAACGGCGGTGGCGGTGCCTTTGGCGCGCCGCCCACCAAGCCCAGCGCCGGAGCGGCACCGGGCGGGACCGACGGCGAGATAGTGCCTCCCACCGAGTACCCGTACCGGGCCAAGGCGATCTACAGCTACGAGGCCAACCCCGACGACGCAAACGAGATCAGCTTCGCCAAGCACGAGATCCTCGAGATCTCGGACGTCAGCGGGCGGTGGTGGCAGGCGCGCAAGGAGAACGGCGACACGGGCATTGCACCAAGCAACTACCTGATCCTGTTATAAGGCTCTGTCTTTGACTCCGCGCTCCCTCCTCCTCTTCCCCCACCCCACCCCCCCTCGTTTGGATGGGAAGGCAGGCCTCTCAACATCCTACACGGCCCGGTTTTTTTTTCTTTTGTCTATATTATCATATACCCTATCCTCCACCACGGCGACGTCTCGTTTTGCTCTGGCTCCGGGGTCTGTCTGGTGCAGGGCTTTTGTGCTCAATCTCGCAGAAAACTCCAAAACGAAGACGAGACGCACAAGTCTCGTTGGGACCTTTCGCTGGAAACCGGGATGAGCCACTGTTTTGCTTTTGGGTGTCATGCGTTCTCTTGTCTTTTTTTTCATTTTCTTCTTTTTTCTTTGTCTTTTTTCTCTTCCTTCTCCCACTGATACCCCCCTGGTGACACAACACTACGAGAGGTACCGGGCCGTCGACTGGACGGCCTCGGCTGTATTATCTGCTTTCCATTCTTATCCTTCTTGTCCTTGCGTCTTTTCTTTTCTTTTGTTTCTTCTGCCTTTTCTGCGACTACTACCACGAGACGAGGTTACGGCTATGGGAAAGAGACCACCACCTGGGGTTCGGTTCTTGTTTATATTAGGTCGAATCGAGGGACGCCAGTCTTTGTTTACTGAATAAAGAACCCTGTATCTTTTCTGAGCTGCGTTGTTTTTGTCCAGGGCTGTCTGGTCTGCCACTGTAATACTCTGTAGAATTGGCCCCTGAGAGTCCTGCCCTCTGATTGGCCGGCTGCTCCCACCAAGACCTTAGTTTCCGCCAGCAGTCCAGGCTGGCGGCGCACTGCAGCAAGGTTGCGCGGCTGCCAGACACAAGAGATGCGCAAGGGCAGGGAGAGCTTTCCTGCATGGCGTGCTCAAAGACGCAGGCCTCGTAAAGACGACTGGCAGCGAGGGACCCGGCCTGCGTGTGCATGGCGCCATCGTGTGCTGTGGGCTCTGATGACTAATGGTTGCTGTTTCTCGTAACGTGTCGGCTTTGCACGGCCTCCGAAAAGCTTCGTCCATCCGTCGAGGCCACCTTTCCACGACCCATCGCCCATCGGACCCTTTTTCTGCGATCACCGACCACGCGAATCCGACTGCCTACTGATCTACAGCCTGCCGGTGCACAGCGAGACGGCAGAAACCGGACACGCAGACGGACCGCGTGTGTGCGTGCGTGCTGTGTTGTTGGGGCGGCTGTGCTGCTGAGCGATGCCGAATTACGCCACGATTGCATCCGCGCCGGGGAGAACGAGTCCAGACGCGATGGGGTGAGTGGGGGGCAAGAGTGGGCGATGACAGAGAGAGTCCGGCTGACAACCAGACGACGGCGGGGACGCAGCCCCAAGGGCGGCGGCGGGCAGGCGTCGGTGCTGAGCAGCATCATCAACCTGCTGAACACGAGTGAGTGGGAGAGGGGAGAGGGGCGTGCATGAGCAACGCTAACGAACAGTCGTCGGCGCGGGCACGCTGGCGATGCCGGCGGCCATGTCGCACATGAGCGTGGCGCTGGGCTCGGCGGTGATCGTGTGGTCGGCGGTGACGGCGGCGTTTGGGCTGTACCTGCAGGCGCGGTGCGCGCGGTACCTGGACCGGGGCGCGTCGTCGTTCTTTGCGCTGTCGCAGATCACGTACCCGAACGCGGCAGTGGTGTTTGACACGGCGATTGCGGTCAAGTGTTTCGGCGTGGGCGTGTCGTACCTGATCATCATCGGCGACCTGATGCCGGGCGTGGTCACGGGCTTCCTCGGGGCCGGCCCCGGCGGCGGCGGCGCGGCCTATCTGTTCGACCGCCACTTCTGGATCACGGCGTTCATGCTGGTCATCATCCCGCTGGCGTTCCTGCGCCGCCTCGACTCGCTCAAGTACACCAGCGTGGTCGCGCTCGTGTCCATCAGCTACCTGGTCGTGCTCGTCGTCTACCACTACGCCGCCGCCGACGTGCCCCAGCCCGGCGGCCGCCGCGGCGCCGTGCGCTACCTCGCCTGGGACGGCCCCGTCGCCCTGCTGCGCAGCCTGCCCGTCGTCGTCTTCGCCTACACCTGCCACCAGAACATGTTCTCCATCCTCAACGAGATCCGCGACGACTCGCCCGCCGGCGCCGTCGCCGTCGTCGGCACCAGCATCGGCTCCGCCGCCGCCATCTACCTGCTCGTCGCCATCACCGGCTACCTGACCTTTGGCAGCAACGTCGTCGGCAACATTGTGTCCATGTGTAGGTCCTCTCTGTCCTGTCGTTGCTCTTGATTTCCTACTGACCCTGACACCAGACCCCCCCAACTTTGCCTCCACCGTCGGCAAGGCCGCCATCGTCGTGCTCGTCACCTTCAGCGTCCCGCTGCAGGTGCACCCCTGCCGCGCGTCGCTCGACGCCGTGCTGCGGTGGCGGCCCAACCGGGGCGCGGCGGGGCCCTCCTCGTCCTCGTCCTCCGCGTCCGTGCGCACCGCCGCCAGCGGCGGCGGCGGCGGCGGCAGCAGCAGCCAGGCCCTGCTGCCGACGCGCGCGCCGCCGGCCGCCGAGACGGACAGCCACGGCGCGCCGGCGGTGGCGCTGTCGGACATGCGTTTCGCGCTGCTGACGACGGTCATCCTGATCGGCAGCTACGCGACGGCGCTGGGCGTGTCGAGCCTCGACCGCGTGCTGGCGTACGTCGGCAGCACGGGCTCGACGGCCATCTCGTTCATCCTGCCGGGCCTGTTCTTCTACAAGATCAGCGACCCGGACAGCAGCCACCAGCAGCGGCTGGCCAAGGAGGACGACGACGCGGGCGTCGCCCCCGTTTCTGACGACGACGACGCCTCGGACGCGCTGACCGACGACGAGACCGAGCTCGACCCCAGCGAGACGTCGCTGCTGGCGGGCGCGCCGGTGCCGCGGGCGGGGCAGCCGTCGGCGCACGCGACGCTGGACGCGCTGCGGCGGCACCAGCAGCAGCTGCGGCGGCGGCGGCTGCGGCAGCGGCGGCGGCGGTGGCGGTGGGACCTGGAGCACCTGGAGCACGGGCTGCTGCGGCGGCTGGCGCTGGGGCTGGCGGTGTACGGAGGGTGCGTGATGGTGGTGTGTCTGGGGATGAATGTGTTTTTCGGGGGGAGCCATTAGCGGTGGATGGATGGATGGGGGGTTTGAGGATTTCAAGATTTCTTCTCAAGGATGCAAAAGGATTTCAAAGGATTTCAAAGGATTTTCAATAAATTCAAAGCGGTTTTATTTATATCAAAACGCCCACTCACGGCAGCAACCGCTTCGGCGTCCGCGGGTAGTACGCGGCCAGCTGCACGCTGGGCAGGTTCAGGAAAAAGGTGACGACGCGGTCCAGGCCGATGCCGCCGCCGCCGTGCGGCGGCACGCCGGCCTGGCGGAAGACGTCGACGTACTCCTTGAGCCCCGGGCTGGCGGGGTCGAGCTCGCGGCGGCGCATGCGCGCCTCGAGCGTGGCCGGGTCGTGGATGCGCTGGCCGCCGGACAGGATCTCCTGGCCGCGCATGAAAAAGTCAAAGGCGTTGCACACGGCCGGGTTGGCCGGGTCCTCCATCGTGTAGAAGGGGCGCGCGCCCTGCGGGAACTTGTCGAGCACGTAGAACTCGGTGTGGAAGCGCTGGCGCACGACCTCGCCCAGCGCCTTCTCCTGGGGCGTCGTCATGTCCTCGTCGTCGGACACGTGGCGGAACTCGGGCGGCCCGTGCTCGCGCAGCAGCTGCTGGCCCTCGGCAAACGTCAGGCGCACCTCCTTGCCCGGCTCGGGCAGCAGGAAATCCGTCGACGGGTAGACCGCGCGCACGGTCTCGATGTCGGCGGCGCAGCGCGTGCGCAGGCCGCGGAAGATGTGCAGCAGCACGGCCTCGAGCATGTGCAGCACCTCGTGGTAGCTCTCGCGGATCTCCATCTCCATGTCCAGCCCCGTGAACTCGGTCATGTGGCGCGGCGTGTTGCTGTTCTCGGCGCGGTACACGGGCCCGACGCAGAACACGCGCTTGCGCCCGCCCGCGATCTCGTACTGCTTGTAGAACTGCGGGCTCTGCGCCAGGAACGCGTCCTTGCCAAAGTACCCCAGCCGGAACACGTTGGCGCCGCCCTCCGACGCCGCCCCGATCAGCCCCGGCGCCTGGAAGCCCTTGAAGCCCTGCCCGTCCAGGAACTCGCGGAACAGCTTCTCCGTCTCGTACCGCACGTTGGCAATCGCCTGCTGCACCGGCGCCCGCTTGTGCATCACAATGTTGTCCAGGTGCGTGCCCAGCGCCGCGCCCGCGACCGCGTCCGCCGTCGTCAGCTTGTCGACGCCGGCCGTCGCCTCGTCGACCGCCGCCGTCGCCGCCGCCTCGGCCGCCGGCGCCACCGACGGGCCCCCCGCCGTGTCGTCAAAGTTGGTCACCGCCTTGTTCGCCGACGCCAGCGTCAGCCCCAGCAGCGCCGGCGCCGGCGCCACGCAGAACAGCTTCGTGACGTGCAGCTCGAACCCGCTGACCTTGCAGCTCTTGACCGGCTCCGGCGTCTGCCGCACCACCGCCTCCACCACCACGCACGACTCCAGCGCCAGCCCGCCCACCCACTTGACCATGGCGCGCGACACCACGTCGTCCGTCGCCGCCCCGGCCGCCGTCGCCGCCACCACGCCCTGCACCGTCCAGTCCTGCTGCTCGCGCAGCTCCAGGAAGCACATCTTGGCCCCCTGCATGCGCGCGTTCTGCACCCAGCCGTACAGCCGCACGCGCTGGTCCGCGTGCGCCGCCCCCAGCTGCGGCAGCGCCACCGGGTCCGCGCCCGCCGTGAACCGCAGGCCCACGCCGCGCGCCGCCAGCGCCGCCACGTCGCCGTAGTTGTCCTTGGCCAGGTCCTCGTCCGCGCCGCCCGCGCCGCCGCCGCCCGCCGCCGTCGCGTAGTAGACCCCGCGGCCGCCCAGCGTCAGCACCACGTGTTCCACGCCCGTCTTCAGCAGAGCGTCCGCCGCCCGCGCCAGCCCGGCCTCCGTGTCCAGGTCCGCCACCTTCACGGACACCATCGCCGCCGTCTCCGTCTCGTTCAGCACCAGGTGCGCCAGGGGCTTCCCGCCGGCACCCTCCCCGCCGCTCCACCGCTCCATCAGCAGCTCCTGCTCTGCCCGTTGCGGCGGCACCGGCGCCGGGTTCAGCAGCACCGCCACGCCGCGCGCGCGCGCCTCCGCCATGGCCCGCACGACCAGCCCCAGCGGCACCTCGAGCTGCAGCACCAGAAGGTCCGTGCCGGCCAGGGCGGCCTCGATCATGCGGTCTTCGTAGCCCTCGTCGGCACCCGCCCGCCCGTGGTTCGCCCCCGGCGACACGATGATGCGGTTCTCCCCCGTCGGCTCGTCCACCACGATCACCGCCACGCCTGTTGTCTGGCCCGGCAGCGTCTGCACGCCGCCTGCGTCGACGCCGTGCCGCGCCAGGTTTGCCCGCAGCGCCGCGCCGTGCGCGTCGTCGCCCACCGCGCCCACCATCGCCACGGCCGCCGTCGCCGACGCGCCGTCGACGTCGTCGCGCGCCCGCGACAGCTTCGCACACGCAACCGCCTGGTTTGCGCCCTTGCCGCCCGGCGACACCACAAAGCGGCTGGACGTCATCGTCTCGCCCGGCGCCGGGTGGTGGTCCACGTACGACACCAGGTCCATGTTGAGAGAGCCGAGAACGGTGATACGCGGAAGACGGCCGGACGCCGGTGCTGTGGGGGAGGCCATTGTGGTGCTGTCTTTCCGTTCTTCTTTTCGTTTCTTGAAGGAGCGGCGTGTTGGAGCCTGCCCATGTTCGAATACTCCGCAGTGCACTCTTGCTGTAGACTAGCGACGATCGAGTGGGGCAGTCTAAAAACTACGAGAACTACGAGTATCTTACTCCGTACGGTACAGGTTGCTCTTGCTGCATGCCAACCGTTCATTATATTCAGTTCCATCCAGTCTATAGGTATCTTCCCGTAGCAAAACCAAAACGCCTTCCAGGTATCACAAAAAACAAAAGAGATAAGAAAAAACAACAAAAAAAAGGAAGATCGCTTATACCATCTTGCGCCGTTTGGCTGCTCCGCCGCTCTCCACTTCGCTCCCGCCGACCAGATCCTCGCCCGGTCGTTTCTTGCCGTCGCCCAGCCCGTGGATCCTCTTTAAGTGCTCCCGAAGGTTGTCTTTGCGGTTCCGGTACCGCGACTTACAGCCAGGAAAGCTGCACTCGTAGTAGACCTCGGCCTCGGAGTGTTTCGTCGTCATGTGCTTGGCCATGGATCCCTGAAACCACTCAGGATCACCCTTGGGCCGGTAGTTGCAAAGCGTACACTTCTCCCCCACAGCCACTATTGCCTTTTTCTTCGCGGCCAGCCTGCCTTTCGACGTAGATGGCTTTGGCGGCGGTGCCTTGTTCTTTCTAGTCGCCGGTACAAGGCCCAGGCCTTGCGTGTCGACTGGTGCCAGACCCGCTGTGGCATTCTTCGCCTTTGACAAAGAGGGAACCCCATAGCTAATGCTGTTGTCGGTGATTAGGCCAGGGTCCGTGAGCCCGTCGCTCAGCGTCCAGGTGTCCTTGGGGGTCACCGAGGCAGACGTCGTATCGGCAGGCGAAAGCGGCGAGGCTTCCATTGCAGCAAATAGCGACCGAAGCAACACTAAGCCCCCATTATAGAACACCGACCGCTGCATCGTGGCAGGTGCGTGCTTGGCGTAAACAACATCACAGAGAGCTTTCGCCCGACGGATAAACTCGTTCGACATAGCCGACGGGCCTAGATGTTCCTATGAAGTCCCTGTTAGCCCCTTGGCTCCGGCAATCCTGTCAATGGGGACAGGATACACAAGACAGAAACGCACCTTTCCGGCCTGAATCAGCTCGATCTCAAGCCGACGGACATTCGGCAACGCGCCGCAGGCGGCTTTCTGGCCAATTTCTTGGAAAACAGACACCAGACTGTCGTAGTCATGAGAGAGAACTTGCAGCACGTCATTCACTGAGGAAACAAACGCTGCTGTGGCTTGGCGTGTGCCCTGTTGATACGAGTGTCGATGAACAAGGTCAGACGAGTTGAGTGCTGTAACTGCTTGTGGTGGCGTGCTACCCATGATGGCGGCGATTTCCAGATCTGAGAAATTATTGTTAGGCAAACTCACGAAGAAAGAATCCTATAAGAGTGAAAGCTCACCATCCAAAAATGACTTTGTGCTGTTGACGACGGCGTCGTGCTCCCCAAGAGCCGCTTCCCCAGTGGCATTCACTAGTGTCTGTTCACCAGGCTGCCAAAGCAGTGAAGCTACCTCGAGATAGTTCTCGCGGTCTAGGGAGGCGTAGTGTGCAGAGTATGCCAGCATTTGGGGGAAGAGCTCGTTGAAACGTGCAACAGCTTCTGTCTCGTACGTCACGGACGAGAAGGCGTAGACAAGGTGCAGTAGACAAAGCATGTCGAAGGGCGAAACCGCTGTGCTTCCGGACTGGAGAAGTCTTTGCAAAGCCGCAAAGCCCACATCCACGATCTGCGTTGACGTTGCGTCTTTAAGTCGGGCAGCCAAAGCATTGTCGGTGGTGTCCAAGTTGCGAAGCTTCGACAAAGAATCCACGACGCGATTTGACAGGAAACCCCATGTGCGAGCGGCAAGCAGATCCGTATCTGGGATAGAACGTGCTACTTTGCTTGAACCTCTGCTTGTGTCGCCATTTCTGCCATCGTCCTGCGGTCTCACCGGGGGGAGTTCGGCCACTGGAGGCTGCACGGTCGTCTCAACAAAGGCTGGAGGGCCTTGTGCGAACGGAGCAGTGTTGGGAGGCACGTCATCCATCACCATGCCGCCGCTCGGGGGAGCATAGTACACGAGAGATGGGTTGGGGAAACAGGCGTTCTCCGAAACAGCGGGGTCGTCGTCGGAGCAAATGTCATTAAAGAGATCCAAAAATTCCACGTCTTCCAAGGCGTCGGCTGTGGATATTGCGCTGGTTTGGTCGATGGGCGACCAGTAAGTCTGGTCACCCTCAAAACCCTCCGATGGCAGAGGAAACCCAGTGGTAGTAGAGCTCGCACAACCAGTTCCGCTCAGGGCGCTCACATCGCTTACATCGCTCACATTGCTTATGGTTGTGGCTGCGGTCATGGTGCTCGTGGTAGTCAGGTTGCTCCAGGTGCTTGTCGTCGACCGCACGGACGAGCTGGGGGAAAGGTTCTTGCTGCGAGGCGATGTTGTGCTCGCGGGGCGCGGCGGTCGTGCCGACGGAGGGCCAACTTGGTACATCGGAGTTGGAAGTCCTGCACTGACCGGGATATACAACGGGGTCGTGTTGGTAATATTGACACCAGGCATGCCGTCGAGCGGAGTCGTGGCAGTCTTGGACAGCTCCCAGTCCATAAGACTTTTCTCAAAGTCGTTGGTCGCATCAACGCCTGAAAGAACCAATTGCATGGGATCGATCGTTGACAGCTTAGTAGCGAAGTCGGCGCTCGTTGCCACAGGAGGGGTAGGACAGAAAGGCAGTGGAGATGCAGGAGAAGAGAGAGACGTGCTCGAGTCAACGTCCGTGAGAACCAGCTGCACGGGATTGATCGTTAACGGCTCAGTGGAAAAGTCCGCGCTTGTTTCTGCAGGAGGAGTAGGGCAGAAAGGCAAAGGGGATACGGGGGTGGAGTGAGAAGCAGAGGACGTAGGCGAGAGAGTGGGTGCTTCATTGGGGGCAGGGTCCGAATAGGTGACTGTGGACGGCACAGCAGATGGCATACTGTGGAAAAACCCAGGGGAAATCGTGCCCGTTGAGTCGCCAGGCGATGCGAAGACATGAGCGCGAGAGCTGGCGGGCGACAGGAGAGCGCTCTTGGGAACTGCAGAAACCTCTTTAGAATCCAATTCAACAATCTCAGTAGATTGCAGCTCTGCACAGACAACGGCTTTTGACCGCGTCAGGGGGCCAAGGTGTTTGAAGTGTGAATGTCTTTTGGTGTCGGCCACAGTGGCAGAGGACCGGTGGCCAAAGGAGCGGCGGTTACTGCTTTGGTTGCTGCTTTGGCTGCTGCTCTGGCTGCTTCTTCTGCTGCTATTGCTGCTTCCCTTCCGAAAGGTTCTTGATACACTGCTGTTACCGTTTAGGGAAAACAACGACACCAAAGACGTGGAGGCGTAGGGCAAAGCATCCGCGTTCTGGTCGGGTATGGAGGCGGACGAGGGCGAGACGAGCGCGTCCGAATCGCCAGCAGCTTTGCCGGCGCTGTGGTGGCCTAGAGAGGAAATGAATTTTTTGGCCACGGAGAACATCTTGCGGCGCTTAGAGGAGGTATGACCAAGACCCTTCTGGCAATGGCTGTCGTCAAAACGCTCAACACGCATGTGGTCGTAGCACCAGTATTCGCAGGAGGGCAGGAAGTCACAGGCAACAAGATGGCGCAGCATGGACTCATGGTCAGAGAAGCGGCGCGTGCAGTGGAGTAGAGGGCATTCGAGGCGCTCCTTTTCTTCCATGCGAGGGCATTCGTTGCGGCGGATGGCGGCCCAGATGATGAAGCGTTGGGTTGCGCAGTCGCCAATAGCTGTTTCACGGGAGCTGTTGGCCGTGTCAGTGGTGTAAACCATGGAAGGAGGGGTGGAGGGAAAGCAAAGACATGTACTCACACACAGGACACAGGTTGGTCTGCAGAGCTGAACTCCAGCGAGGATATGGTCGAGACGGAGCGTGGCCGACGCCAGACGTCGCTGGCCCGTCCTACCGCGGGCCCATCACTGGGGGATGGCGACGAGGAACGAAAGGTCGAGGATTTGGCATACGCAGAATGCTGTGTATCCGCATCGAGGGATACCATGTTGGTCGTTCCCTCCATGGCGGCGAGCATAAGATCGAATCGGAACAAAGCTAACGATGCTCTGTCGTAAGACTGTGTATGCGATTGATGATACGTCTAGGTGGCGGGAAGGAGGCAAAAGAAGATGGAGGAGGCGAAACAAGAGGCGGTAAACTAAACAAAGCGACGATGATCGGGTTAGGCAAGAGCCGTGGCGGGTGGTTCCTGCCGCCAGTGGCCAATGTCGGTGTTTAAAAGGGAAGCACAAACATTCAGTAGGACTCGTAGGACTTGAGCGGAGAGACGTAGGGCGATCTGGAGGGCGGCAGGTGGGGATGGCTCCACTGCCTCGTCAGGCAGGACTTGTGGGCTGTGCTGATGTGTGGCTCAGAGGGCAGTTCGCCTTATAGAGACGCGGGCCGGCTGTCACTGTCTACGGAGTACTCCGTGCGGCTGGGGGCCCCTGTCACTCTTCCCTGTCGCTCTCGTTGTCGAATCGGACGTGCCGCGTGCCGTCCGGGGTCGGCAGAGAATGAACCGACGGGGGAAATAAGGGAAGAAAAAAGAAGGGAAGGATCGAAGACAAACAGCGAGAAAAGGAAAGAAAAAGAAAGCAGGACGAAAGAGAAGAAAAGAAGAACAAGACAACGAAAGCAGACAACAAAAGCAAACCAAACCAGACGAAGAAATCGAAGCAAAACACGAAAGCAAACGCCACCCATCCTCCTTCGGCCTCCGTTATCTTGCCAAGCTCGCCATTCTGCATCCCGCCATCCTCACCGCTTACTGCGTGACGCGTTCTTACAGTTCGTCCGTCTTGGCCAGATCCGGCAGGGCAGCGATACGGGGGGGGACAGGCTTCCTTTCATCCTTCCTCTTCCCCACCCCAGCAATCGATAGTCTTCTGCTCCCACGCCTCAACCACTCAAGGCGCACGCGACAGAATCCGATGGCGCCAAAACAGACGACGCCTTCCCCGTCCCAGCATGCCACACGAACGCACAGCTGGGGGGGCCTGGACGGGCCTGTCGTCCTGGCTGGCTTCCGCTGCAGAGATAAGCGCCCGCCCCTCCCTTCCCAGCCAAGGAAGACCGTTGCATTCTCACGCTTCCATGGTGCGTCCAGACGGCTGGGTGCAGTCTAGTGGCTGCACATGGCAGTCGTATCTTGCAGGTGCATCCGGGCTTTCCATATATAATATCGAGTTGTCTTTTCGTCTTGTCTGTGGTTTTCTTTCTCGTTGTCTGCGTTGACCGTTGTCTCTTGCATCGCCTGGCCACCGATCAATCGACTGCTCTGGCCTCTCCCCAGCCCTACCGGGGCGAGCACACACAAGGAAAACACAGAAAAAGAGAGCAAAAGACAGAAGGCAAAAGAAAGAAAAACCGGAGGACAGAAAGAAAAGAGATTGAGGACTACTCCTCGTAAGTACGGGGCAACAGTGGACGCTGTGGATTTCTTCAACGGACGGCGTCGTCTCGCCCAATGAGATGGACGCATCGCACCACATGGCAGCCGTCGTGGAGGTCGACCTCACCACATGGCATACTCCCAATACGCTGGCCGACCGCTTCAATGCGGTTCCTGGGCTAAAGACGAGTACTGGTACGTGTTTCTATCTTTTTTTTTCTTTTACCTAAAGCTGTTCGGTTCCTTGGCGAAGGTCCGGCAGTCATAAAAGGAAGCTTTCTTCCTTCTTTTTCTCTTGACTGCCTCATCCGTCCCATTCCTTTCTAACTCTCAGCCTTCTTCTCTTTCTTGCGCGCCAATCTCGTGCTCCATCCCTCCGAGATGCCCTCCAACGCGAGCACCCCAGTCCTTGGCCCGACCACGCAGGTTCTCAACGCCATGACACCTGTGCCCACCAAAAAGGGCACAAGAAAGGCAGCACACGTGCCACGTTCGGTGTCTTCCCCTACTGCCCCTGGACCTTCTGCCCCTGCTACCACCAACCTCGATGACATCCCGCCGCTCAGCCTCGGCGTGCTCACCACGCGCGCCGACAAGGTCGATGCCCTGCGTCTTGTCGCCGACAGCGTCGCGCAGCAGCGCCAGACCGCTGCACGCAGCCTTGCCCTGCACCCGCTCAACCTGGCCGTGCTCGTCGCCACCGGGGCCCTCGCCCGCCAGCTGCTTCAGCTCCGCGGCAGCGGCGACCTCGGCTCCACGATGACCATGCTGGGTGGCATCGTCATGACCTACCTTGTGGCCATCCGCTACGTGACCGCCGCGTACCTCCGGCTAGCCGAGGCCGTCGACTGGGGGTATCTGGGTGGCAGCGGCAGCGATACCGACGACGACAGCGAGCAAGACCTGGTCCTCGGGACGCGCTTCGACGGCATAATGGTCGGCGCACTCATCCTCCATCTGGAGCGGACGGCTTCGACCTCCTCCTCCACCCGGACCCCCGCCGGCCGCGGCGTCATCCGCGCCTGGACCACCAAGGTGCGGTTCCGCCGCCACGGCGTCGGCCGCGACCTGCTGGAAGAGGCCGTGCGGGTGACGCGCGCGCGCTGCGGCCGCGACGCCGCCGTGGTGTTTTCCCCGGCCCACGCCAACAGCACCATGGTGCTGCCCGAGATGTACAACCGGCCCTTCCGCCAGAGCCAGCGCGTGGCAGAGCGGACGCTCGACAGCGTGCTGGCCGGCGCAAATGCGACGAGCAAACACAAGCGGTGATAAAGGGAGGGCCTAGGTGGCGATGGGAGGGAGTAGGGTGTTTGGAAAAGTTTACGGTTGCTATCTCTCTTGTTTTGCCTGGTTACGTGCTTGATACCCTTTCGTTCTTATGGCCATGCAGCCTCAAGACGACTAATATAAACAACACACCTCTTCTTCTACCCAGTACACTGTTGCCATCGTGTCATGGAAAGAAAGTTGCTTTATTCATTGTTGGGTATGCTTTCCTCATGCCGACTGTCCTCATTTCCCAAATATTAGATCAAGATGTACACGTGCGAGCCATCTGGTTTGGTGTCTGCCGGTCTGCCAAAACAAAACAAAGAGAACAAGAAAAGCAGAACGGGATGCCGCGGGGCCAAGAAGCAAGAAACAGGCAAAAGGAATATAACGAAGAGTAGAAACATGTCCCAAACGTTGCCAATAGAAAAAGGAGGGAGAAACATTAAAAAACGAAAACAGGGCACGGCCCGTTCTACGAGATGAACGTGGCCTCGGCGAACAGCTCGCCCTGCTCCGTGATTTCTGGCTCGTCGCCTATCTTCAGCTTGAGCGAAAGACGCGTCTTCCGGGGGTTGTACTGCAAGAGGTCAGTCACTGTCCCGTCCGTTTATCCGTCTACCCGTCCGCCAGTCGTCTTACCTGGTAGATGTACGGCTTTGTGCCCGCCACGCTGCCGGCAATCTTCTTGACAAAGCCGGGCACCTCCGCCATCACGTCTATGCGGTCCAGCCGCTCCTCCAGCTCGCCCTCCAGGGTGGCCTCCACCTTGGCCGGGGCGGCGCCGTCGGCGGCCTTGCCCTCGCCCGACCACGTGTACCGCACCTTGGTCGGCTCCGGCCAGTCGTTTTCACTGTCCTCCCGCGTGGCCAGGTGCGTGGCCGTGCCGTTGGCGCCGGCCATGATGATGGCGCCGTCGCGCACGATGCCGCCCACGGTCACGACGGTCGAGCCGTACGACGGCGGCGTGGTGAACTGCATCAGCACGGCCGAGTACGTGGGGCCCTGGAAGTTGGCAAAGTTCCAGCGCGCCGCCAGATGGTGCGGCTTCATGCCCTGCAGGGCGTGGATGAAGAGCGCGTGGCCGTTGGCGAAATCAATGGGCCCGTCCTCCTTGGTGGTGATGGTGCCGGAGGCCGTGCAGCGCGGCCAGAAGACGTGGCGCATGGAGCCCCACGGGTCGTCCAGGTCGGTGCCGAACAGCGTGCGGCCGGTCTTGCCAACCTGGAAGCCGGGCGTGGTGCGCGTGATGGTCAGGTTGACAACGGCGCGGTCGTCGTTGTGCGACTTGATCGAGTAGCTCGTGCCGTCTTTCGACAGCTCGACTGCGAGGTCGTCGGCATAGAAGGAGGTCTTGTCCTCGCTGAAGTCGTGGTTGTGCAGCGGTGTGCTGCTCCAGAGCGGCTCCTTCTTGCCCTGGTAGAAGATCTTGGTATTGAACTGGCACGTCGTGCGGATGCCGCTGCAGGGGGAGTCGTTAGTCAAGCATGGACGAAAGACGGGAATAGCAGGGGATTCAGGTGGCCACGCACGCCACGTTGCTATAGATGACCTGGACAAAGACGGTCGGGCCCGTCTCCGACGTGATGTAGAAGACCTGGTTCTCGACGCAGGTCGATTCCATGGCCGTCCACTTCAGGTCCTTGCTCGTGATCTCAGTGTACGGCGTGTCCTTGGCCTCCTCGGCAACCGATCGGATCGCCGAGGGCCCGTAGATGGGCTCCTGGGTGCCGGCCACATGGGCAAGACTGGCTCGACGATGTCAGTGGGCGAGCAAGAGAAACAAGACACAAGACACAAGAGGAGGGGCGTGGACATACGTCTGCTTGGCCCAGTGAAACATGCTGTGCAGATATTCGGCGGAAAGGAAGGACGTTCGGCGGCAGGTCAGTTCTTTGGGCGGGAATGGGGAAGAAACGAGATATTCGAGGGGAAAAAAGACGTAGGGCGGATGGGGGAAGACCAGGAAGAGAGGAAAAGGTCCGCGGCGGGGGGTATGATGTGAGGGCGGCAAAAAAACGGTGGGCTGCGAAAACAACGGGGATCTCACCGCCTGTAAATGCTCGCCGGTTCGGCCCAAGATGCGAGGACTCGGCGAATCAAGGTCCGGCATCAGCACGGGGTGGGCCTCCACGTTGAAGCTGGTCTAGCTTGATTATGTAATTTAAATGGGTCTCTTCTCCTAGCGTCGTACACTTTTTTGTCGTCTTGGTCGACGAGACGAAGCAACTGTTGGACAGAGCACGTACGCACGCTCACCCTCTCCCTCGCTACCACGGCTCGCGATGTCTAAAGCACGCTCGCCCAGTGCGGCTGTTGACCAGATGGTCAAGCTCATTGTCGGCGCCGGCCAGGCGAGCCCGAGTCCGCCGGTCGGTCCGGCGCTCGGCAGCAAGGGTGTGAAGTCGATGGATTTCTGCAAGGTACGCCTGCTCTGCTTCTGTCTGTTGCTCTGGTCGCGCCCGCTGACACGCCTCCAGGAATTCAACGCCCGCACCGCACACATCAACGTCGGGACGCCGCTGCCCGTGCGCGTCATGGTGCGGCCGGACCGGTCGTTCTACTTTGACGTGCGCACGCCGCACACGTCGTGGCTGCTGCTCAACGCGGCCGAGGTGCCGGCGGGCAAGGACGGAAAGCGGCGGGGCGCACGCATGCCGGGCCGCGAGACGGTGGGCACGGTCAGCCTCAAGCACATCTACGAGATTGCCAAGATCAAGCAGAGCGAGCCGCGGCTGTCGGGGCTGTCGCTGGAGAGCATTTGCCGGTCGGTTATCTTCCAGGCACGGTCGGTCGGCATTGCCGTCGTGGCATGAGAAGTTCGAGGGGCAGAAAAGCGTCTAGCATTTGTTTTTGTTTCTCCTTTTTCGCCTTGTCGGCATGGCTGTACGATACCTCGCACTTGACGGACACGTGCTGTAGGATACAGATACACGAACGGTCTCTCTCACCCACCTTCCTGCGCCGGCACCGCGACCGGACGCACTTTCCCCATGGGAGACTTGCTTACGGAAACATGGACTCCCCCTATTGTCTTTGTTTTGTTCTTGTCTCTCTTGCCCAACAGGAAGCCTATTCTCCCCGTGCCGTGCTCTGCCTTGCATCTCTACTCGATCAGATATTAGATCCCCGTCCTCGCGCGCCCCTTGTCCTCCAGGATGCATCCGCTCGTGTCCTCCCAGGCCGTCCCTCCGGCCGCACACGCACACGCCGGTCGCCCGCCGGTCAAGACGCCGTGTCCCAACGACGACGACCTCAGCCTGCTGCGCTGCTCAGTCGCCGCGTGGGCCGGGGCCGTCACCACGGACGGTGCAGGCGGACGGGATGATCAAAAGACGGCCGCCGTCGCCACGGCCGACGGAGTGTCTGTCCGGGCCGCCTCGTTGCACACGAGCCTTTTCGACCACGACCTGGAAGAGGCCACGGCCCGGTCGGCGGCGCCGTCGACGCTGTCCCTTATCTACCCTTACCGCGGCGGGCACTCATCGACGTCGTTTCTTCTCACTAGCGAGTGCACGCGAGCCGCCAACACACCCTCGCTCTGTGCCAGCCTGACGCCGCTGCACCGTTCCGATGCATACGAGCATCCGCCAGACAACAGCAGGAACGTGGACGGCAACAAGAAGTGCACCCTCTCCCGGTGGAGGGAAAGCAAGCTCGGTCAATGGTATAATGCGCGGACAACAGGCACGGCGAATGACAGCACAAGAAAACGCTGGAGCTCTGGGAAACCTGGGCGACGAATGCGTCTTCAAGAGCGTGTAGCACTTTTGGGCGACCGTCTTGCAGGCCGAATCCCTCGTCGACGAACAACAGGACGCCGCGAAAAAGGCGGTTAGGCCAACACGGAGAGGCATGTCGTGGGAGACGAAGAATCGGCAGGGCTTGCTGGGAGGAACATAGACAAGAAACAAAAACATCATACCTATAATTTCCCTACTCATAGCATGTACCGGAACGATGCTGCCCGTCGTCGCCTCCGCCGTGTCGGCTGTTGTCGAAACACGAGCGACTCTTCCTCGTCGTTTTCGACGACCTCGTGCAGCACACGATTCCCTCCCTTGTCCTCGTCCTGCTCATCCCCTTCATCGTCGTCTTCGTCGTCTTCGTCGTCAGTATCGTCGTCCTCATCCTTGTTGCGCCGCGGTGCATCGTCGACCGAACCCAGCTGCGCATTGCGCCGCTGCAGCACCACCCGCAGCACACTCGCCAGGACGGCCACGCCCAGCATCGCGGCCGCCATGGTGCGCATCCCGCGCAGGAACAGCGGCGCGTCGCCATCCGGGTACAGGCGCGTGCCCACGAGCGGGCCGCACTGGCCG
Source organism: Ceratocystiopsis minuta (assembly GCA_001676865.1). Taxonomy (NCBI): domain Eukaryota; kingdom Fungi; phylum Ascomycota; class Sordariomycetes; order Ophiostomatales; family Ophiostomataceae; genus Ceratocystiopsis; species Ceratocystiopsis minuta. Next base: position 19,394 of record LZPB01000080.1, read on the forward strand.
ACGACCTGGAAGAGCGCAAAGGCGCGGCCCTGGCGCCGGGCGCCGCGCTGGTTGTTGAGGTTCCAGGCGATCAGCAGCACGACGACGTTGAAGAAGCCGACGGTGGCGGGGTAGACGGCGGCGTAGCGGAGCGCGTGGCTGACCGGGGCGCCTTCGCCCGCGGACAGGACTGCGTATCCAGCGGCCGACGCCAGCGCGTGGGCGATGAGCAGCGGGGCGCGGGCGCGCAGCCGGTCGGACAGGTGGGCGGTGAGGAGCACGACGACAAAGGCGAGCAGGAACGGCGGCGCGGCCAGAGCCTGGGCGGTGCCGGCGTCGTGGCCCATGGCGGCGAGGATGGTGGGCAGAAAGACGGGCAGCGAGCTGTAGGCCATGTTGGCGAGGAAGAACATGGCGGCCGTCAGCCAGGCGACGGGGTCGGCGAGGAGGTGGGGGTTGTTGTTGTTGTTGTTGCTGTCGTCGTCGTCGTCGTCCTCTTCCTCCTCCTCGTCAGCCAGACGCACTCGCGCCACGCGCTGCTCGCGCCGCGTCAGGTACCGCGCCGTGTCGGGCGTGTCGGGCAGAACGCGCCACGCGGCCACGGCTGCCAGCACGGACGGGAAGCCCTCGACCAGGAAGAGCAGGCGCCAGGGGGCGATGCCGAGGAGGGGAGACAGGTCTTCGCCAGACGACGCCGACGCCGACGCCGACGCCGACGACCACCCCGCCAGCGCCAGGATCGCCCACGCCAGCGACGCCGCAAAGCTCGTGGCCAGCGGCGCCGCGGCGATGAAGACGGCCGTGCGCAGGGCCAGCTCGTCGCGGCGGAAGAAGCGCGCCAGGTACAGCGGGATGCCCGCAAAGCCGGCCTCGCCCACGCCCAGCAGCGCGCGCAGCGCGATCAGCCACGGGTACGAGCCGGCCACCGCCTGCAGTGCGGCCGCGCAGCCCCAGCCGCCGACGAGCACGGCCACGTACGCGTGCGCGGGCACGACGCGCCACAGCAGCGCCAGCCACTCAAAGGCAATGTACGTCGCGTAGAACGCCGACAGCGCCCACGCGTACCAGTCCGTGCGCGGTGGCTCCGTCTGCAGGTCCGCATCCATGCCGGCGACGCGGGCGTTGCCAATGTCTGGGGAGTCGGGGTCAGCGACGAAGACAAAAAGAGAGAGAGAAAGGAACGCACTCGACCGGTCCAGGAAGCTCAGCATGTACAGCAGCGCCACGAACAACACCAGCCGCCGGTCAAACTTGCGCACGACGGCGCGCTCCTCCGCGTCCGTGTAGGCCGTCGATGCCCGTGTCTGTCGCCGTCGCCGCAGCGGCTGCAGCTCGATGCCGTCATCTGCTCTCCCTTCCTCGCTGCTCTCCGGTGTCAGCAGCACCCGCGTCGACGGGCCCTCTGCCGGCGACAGCTGCAGCGACGATGACGACGAGGGCGTCGCCACCGGCTGCGGCGAGATGCTGCTGCTGCTGCCACTGCCACCGTCCCCAAGACCGATGCCGCCGGCCATGTTGCGCGACGGTGGGCACTTATCTCCCTATATAGCCTTTTGCAATGCCTTTCTTCGAGCTGCTGTTACCCGCTCGCTCGCTGTCTCGTTCGCGGTAGCAAGCGAAGGCATAGATGACAGCAGACGCAGAGGGGTGTGCATCTTTCACGTTGGCATGCAGCAATATACACGCAGCCCCTGGCCAATAAATATGCTGGCGCTGCCCCGTGCGGAGAAATAGTGGGTTTATTCCGGGTATACATGAATCCCTCCTTCCTCACAAAGTTCTACAGGGACGAGTACAGTACAATCAGCAGCGAATAAAGGAAAATTGTATTGTAATACACAAAACGTGGCGAAGCAGAAAGCTGCTCGTCCAGGAGATAAATCGCTCTGATCCGAGACAAGGCAGAGCGCACCCGACGCTGTGCGCTGGACAGCGCGGGCGACCCTGTGTCTCGTCTTGTCCTCTTCGTGATCCCCTTGACCACCAGCCCTGCCTCCGTCTCTACCGTCGTCCGCATAGTTTGGACGAACACGGCCTCCTTTTCCACGCACAACTCCACCCGTTCCCGTCAAAAACAGCAAGAGAAAAGAAAAATTAGAAGGAAAGCGAAACAATAAAGACTCTCCTTCGGCCGGAACAGTCGAGGCCGCGGCGCACATTGCGTCCGCGTTCGGCAAAGTCAGAACGTATCCAACAGAGAAATCTATAAAAATATAAACAAAAAAAAGGAAGGGCCAGACATGGCGCTTTGCCAGTCACAATGCCCATAGCAAGAAGGGTAAATAACAGAAAATCCGGGACAGTAAATGAGGCTCAAAAAAGGAAATAACACAAGGAAAATAGATGGCAATGGGGCCGTTGAGAAGGGGTTGGCCGCAAGTGTATGTGGTTCGTAGATCTCGTCGCGGTTGGCAGAGATGCTGGGAAGAAAGAAAAGAAAAAGAGAGCCACCTGCCCAGACATAAACCTCCCGAAGGGTATCGAAGCATAAAAAGAAGAAAAAATGTGATTGACGGTGCGGGTGGTTGATCAGGACAGCGCGAAGGCCCAAACAAGATGCAGACGGTTAGAAAAGTCGTGAGGCACAGAGCAGGTACAGCTTAGTTCCAGCCCAGCGAGTTTTCGGCAGCAACAGGCGCCGAGATGTATGCCGTGCGGCCCGAGCCCACGCCGCTGCGTCCACTGCCGTGTGAGTTCCGACCGCCGCCAGCACCGCCTGCCGCAGCACCAACACCGCCGTATCCCGTAAAGTCCCGGCTCAACAGCGCACCGCCCATCAGAGCTGGGCTTCCCGTCTGGCGCATGTCCATGGGGTTCGTCACCGAGTCGCTCCGGCGGTGGAGGGACTGCTTCTTCCGCTTGTACCGCCGCGCAATGACAAACATCGCCGTGCCGTACGCTGCCGAGACAACGATGGCACCCACAGCAATTCCGGCCGTCATGCCACGCTGCGACGATGTCTGGGAAGAGTCGCTGTTGCTGAACGGGTCATTCGACCCAGTTGCCGACGATCCAGAATCGCTGCCGCTCTCGGTCGGCGTGTAATCAAGCGTGGAGCCCAGCAAGATGTCAATCGCGGGGTTGATCTCTTTGGACAGGTTGTAGGGAAGTGGCAACTCGCTGTTCCAGATGGCCGCCGTCGGGATCTTCATGTCCATGCGCAGTTGGTCCACCAAGGATGTCGGGTACGTCACAATGGCGAGCATCGTGACGTATCCAAGCTGCTCCGATGTGTCGTACGGCACAAGGCGTTGCACAACCGTCTTGCTCTCAACGAACCCGCCCTGGTCTGCGAGCAGCTGGGGCAAGACCTGGAGAACCTGGGCTGCCGCTTTCGGTGTTACTGCCACAAAAGCGTAGTTCAAACCGTAGTTGAACGCAATCTGGATCTCAGTAGTGTCCACGGGCGCCGGATCATCGCTCGTGTCGGGGGTAATGGCCTTTGGCAATCCAGTTGGCAGGCCCGTCGCCGTTGTTGGTGCAAGACCCGACGCCGTCTGCGTGCTCTGGGGTGGCTGGACGAGAATAGTTGCAGGCAGCCATGAAGCTGAGTTCACGGACGTGGGCGTAGTCGGCGTGGCAGCGTTGCTCGGCGCCGGCGTCGGTGTTGTTGTCGGGGATGTCGTAGTATTGGGAACAACAATCGGCTCCGTCGCATTAGTGGTGGTCGTAGCGTTGACAGCTGTCGTGGGGATGGCAGTGAGCGTATGCTTTGTAGTCGAGCTGGTCGACGCTGCGGATTCCGTGGTATTGATCGCGGTCGTCAGATGAGTCGACGCCGACGACAGGGATGTCGAGGTAGTCAACGTGCTGTTGTTGGTCGGGATCAGAGTCGCTGTCGGCGTAGTAGACGAAGCAGACGCGGAAATGGACGCAGTTGCCGACTCCGACGCCAGCGACGACAGCAACGAAGCACTGGCGCTGGCACTCTCCGTAGACGTCGCGAATGTGGAAGTCGCGTCAGTTGCCGTTGTCGTGTTCGCAACCTCCACGCTCGAAGTGGGCGTCAGCGAAGGCACCGCTGAGCTAGCCGTGCTCGCTACACTGGTCAAGGTGGCCGACGCCGACGATGCGCCCGTCCCGGCAGCCGAGTGGCTAATACCACTCGACAGGGCATCCGATGACGTTGTCTTCTTTGTGGTCGTGGCCACGAGGGAGCTCCAATCCGATGCAAGCGAAGACAACAGGTTGCCAGTAGTAGTGGCTTTCGTCGTAGTTGCCTTCGTCGTAGTCGAAGACTTGGTGCCAGCAGTGCCGGGGTAGACTACAATGCCCGAGGATGACTCGGTACCTGTAGTCGACCCGGTAGTCGACCCCGTAGTCGAGCCAGTAGTCGAGCCCGTAGACGAGCCCGTAGACGAGCCCGTAGACGAACCCGTAGACGAGCCTGTGGACGAACCCGTAGACGAACCCGTGGAAGACTCCGTAGACGAGCCCGTGGAAGACTCCGTAGACGAGTCGGTCGTTGAGTCGCTCGACGAGTCCGAAGACTTGGCCGTAGTGGTGGTTTTGGCGCTCGTCTTGGTGGTCGTCGGTGACGATGTCTTTGTTGTTGACGGAGACACAACAACCGTGTTGGTGGCTACGATAACCGTTGTTCTGGACTTTGACGAGCTCCGTCTCGACGTGCCGGTGTGGCTGTTTGTGCCGGTGCCAGTGCCGGTGCCGGTGGAGCTACCGCTGTGGCTGCTCGCAGGGCTGAACAGAGAGTCACTGGAAAAGAGGTCCTCTGATGACTGCCTCTTGGTTGTGCCAGTTGTCGACGACGACGTTTCGGACGCAATGTCAGAGAAGTCGGACGGGAAGTCCAAGAACGTTGGTGCAATAGTTGGTGGGGGTGCCAGATGGGGCTTGTCCTGTGTGCTGGTCGCGTTGACGAACGTGCGCTTGACTTGGCGAGGGAAGTAGATGCGTGGCCGGTCGTCTTGCGCGCCAACAGCCGCTGCCGCTGCCAACAAGGCAACGAACAGCGATTTGGTGTGCATGATGGGATGGATGTCAGGATGACAATAAACGAGTGACAGAACGGAAACGACGTTCGAGGGAGTTGAATCTGAGAAACATTGAGTCAGTGGACTGGGGATCCAGAATTGCAGAGGATCGCAATCATAGAAGGGTTGGGCGTGTTTGCATCTCTGCTCTGGGCAATAGTGGCACTCGGTGTGAAAGGAGACAAAGAAAAAATAATAGAAAGGGGGTGGTTGGTGGGCAACTGTGGGAACTCACCGGTGCGACTAGATCTCTTTGATGCGAGGAACTGGACGTCCAACCGCAGTATCGATCAAGCGGTGCTTCGAACGAAGAAAAAAATGGACGACGTGAAGGAGCGTGGCGGCTGCAGATGCCGTTATTCGGATGTCGACCGGGGCTTTTCTGGTCTCTTTCGCGTTGGTTTTCGATCGGGCTGCCGTTCCTTAGAATCGCTCAGCAGGTCCGCGACAGCAAAGCAGAGTCGTCAAGTGTTTTTTGTCTGATGATTGAACGGGTGTATAGAGTTTGCGTCAACGGTAGACCTCCAGGGCTCCCAAAGAATGATTGAAAATGAGCGGCAGGAACGAAAGAAATTCCAAAATAAAATATCCAAAAAGAGCGAGGGACGAAAGAGAAAGGAAGGGGGAAGACAGGTAGGCTCGGAGTCGGTCGTGATAGTTGGCAAAGAGACCGACGTCGTCGAGGAGGAAGAATTGTCGGTGTCAAAGGTCGGCGGTGAACGGGGATGGGGGAAGGAGGAAAGGGGAGGAAAAGCAAAGAGAGGGGGACAAAAGGAGCAGGAAGGAAACGCTGGGGCACTCAGGCAGGGAAGGGCAGGAACGAAGAAACAAGGGCGCAGAAAATAGGGAGGAAGGTGGAGCGGGACGGGGCCAAAAGAAACAAAGACAGCAGACGGGGGCACTTGCATGGGTGGCCTGTTCTTTCATACGGAGTACGGATATACGACGTCGCATTAGCAAGGAACACAGCCAGGGACCAAAAGGGGTAAGCACCAGAACGGAGCCCGCGTCGTATCTTACTGCGTCTCGCCTTGCCTGAAGCCTGTAAGACGAAGCACGCAAGATACTCCGTACGCGGGCAGAACCCGCCGACTCCCGCTGCATGGCTCGGCGCAAGAACGTGTTCTGCAGAGTTCGTTTTTCCCGTTTCAAGGCGCGTCCCAAGGGCGGTCTGTCGCGTGTCCGCCCTGCGCTTTTTTACAGAAACTCGGCGAAGCATGTAAGTACCAGCGCGCGTGCCGGTGGCGGCGGCAGGTACAGTTCCTGGATTGCTTTTAGGGCAGCCGCCGGGCACGGGGAGCCCTGTAGCGCGACGGTTAGCGTGCCAAAGCCGCTCCCTGCCTGACACGCGCCGTTGGCAGCGCGGTTGGGCGATATGGGCGAGAGAGGGGGCGAGAGCGCCGTGCATACTCGGGAGGAAAAGCGCCCAAGCCCGTGCCATCCGCGCGAGCTTTACGAAGCGCTATTGCCATCTCGTCGCCAAGCATCCCGAAATGAGAAGAATACGGAGCAGAAGATCGAAATACAATATTACACGCACGCATGCTCCGTAAATTGCAGGGGGAGGCACTGGCAAGCCCGCTTTTTCTGAAAAACTAGCCAACCATAGCGCCTCCAACCGTTTCCAATTCTCCACACAGTGTTGCAGAAGCTCAGCTGAGCAAGGAAGTAGCTCTGCATGTATTTTGTGCGTGTGAGTACCTCTGCCGGCCACGCACGCAAGCCGCTTATGCCCAGGCGTGGAGGTATAAACACGGTCCTTCACCGCGCGCCAGCGTTTGGCCAAATTAGATGGGGAAAGGCCTGTTTCATCGTTGTTAGCACGGGCTGAGCACGCAAAATAGCCATCGAAAGTACTCGTTCTTACGGAGTATGGAAGCCAGAGTCTACGACGGAGTAGTGAGAGAAAAATGCAGTGCTCTGGTTTGTGCTCCGCGACGGAGACGGGGAACCCGACCACCCAGCACGTTGTCGTTCTTGTGGCTGCTGCTTGTCGTCGGTCGCCAATCCGTGGGCGCACAGCGCCGGACCTCCACTATTGCTCGACAGCCCCGGTGTCGCACAGAGCGTCTGTGGTCTCTGTGGTGCTGACGAGTCCTCGTGGCAGGGAGGGTTGTCGTATCCCGCCCGTACTTGAGGCCGTGTCCTGCATGACCCCCTCCTTTGCCCCGATCCTGTGAACAGCATACCAGAGACAGAATGTTTTACGGCGTCGTTTCAGAACAAATATCAGACATTAGTGGCTCTTTAAAAGCCTCCTTTTCTTCAGCTGGGGAATGCTCAGCTGGCCAGGAATGCGAACTACTCGTACATACGAGTATGCAAACAATGCCGGGGTCCTGGGGTCCTCATACACAAGCACACGAGGAGAGCGTGACAGCAAACGGTGCGGGTACAGGGCATCCTGGCATGGCAGGCATTCCTTGCACGTCGTGTTCTCTATTCGATTTCACCTATGGGAGTGGAAAAGGCACAAGAGTGAAAAGAGCCAGTGAACTGAGTCGATCTGGTCAGCAGAGGCATATTTGCCATGTTTCTTGCTTTCCGGTCCTCCTTTGAATCCTTTGGGGTCTTGTGGGATTAAAGTAATGGCTATGCTGTCACCTCTGTAGTGCTGCGTCGGGAAGAGCTTCCCTGAAAGTGAATTGCTATTGCAAGCATGCCGTATCATTCTCGTGCGATGTTGAAAAAGCAAGAATAATGAAACTAATCCTCTGTGACTTTGGCCATATGGACTTGATTTTGCCATCTTTGGAGGGGTCTGTTTACTCCGTATAATCCCTCTTTCGATATAAAATGCACTCTGGTTACTTATGATGCAGGAGGGTATTCGCGACGTCTACTCGTACCTGTTGTTGCTTCTTTCTTATGCTATGGGACTAAGATCAAAGACGCTCCTTTCAGGTTTTGTGCGTATATACAAAAAATATGTTCAGATGTATGAGTGTAATGTGTACGAAACACAAGAAAACGGAAAGGGCATCATGGGATCTAAATATATACATAAATACAGTGAAAGAAAAACTTGAACACATTTAAGATGAGAATATAACCACATGTTCTTTTATGAGATAGATAAGAATAAAAATAACAAAAAGAAAACAGCACGATGAATAATAAAATAGAAGGGATGATGAGAAAAAATCTATGAAAAAAATTAAGAACAAAAATGTAAGGCTTCGTCAAGCACTCTTCTCGTCAGAATAGGGAAACTACATAGATAGGTTGTGAGATGCCATATGCACTGCTACGATGAACCAAGCTGCTGCAGCTGAGTTCCTCCGACCTGCAACGTGGTATCGTTCTTGACGTCCCGAACCGTATATATCCGTCTCGTCGTTTTCTACCACCACGCAACAACTAGCATCCAGAAGCTAGCAATCACACCTGGCACCACACGGTGGCGCCGAACTGGGGGTTCTGCCGAGATGCGCTGGGTACCCCTGACCGAGCGGCACCGGAGAGAGCGTCGGCGTACCGACCGTGTAACGCTCGCTCTCGTCTGTCCGACGTGATCTCTTCATCTTACATCCCAAGGCATGCGACACGAACCAGACAGCCAGACGAGACGGCCAGGCGAGAGGAGCGGGCGGCAGAAGAAGAAGACGGCGAACGTGTCTATGTCCATACAAACAATCCACGACGAGGTCCCTTTACCGCTACACCCGCTCTGCGGGCGGCTGTCGTCCCGCGTTCCCGCGCTCCCGCGTCGGCCTCGCCTCTTGCCGAGTCGGGGCTGGCGCCGTCGATTCGCCCCCTGTCGGGCCATGTGTTTGTTCCATCGCTTCCAGCCGATGGATGACAGGGCTGGTATCAGTGCGGTATTTTGTTTGGGGGAGGGGAACGGGGGTTTCCTTCTTTTCTTTACGAGTACGGAGTACGGAGTATTTGTTTGATTTTTACATTTTTGTTTTTGTTTTTCCCGTCTTGGCTGTTTTGTCCCGGCCACATTTATTTCCACGTCCAAAGTTCCGCCCTGCCAGCACGCCTGGAGAAAAACCAGAGCTGAAAAAGGCTGTGTTCACACCAGCTGGCGAAAAACTTGTGCGTAATATTCCTCAAGGATGCGGAAGTGTGCCTCGTCAGCAAAGCCGATCGGAGGAGCTAATGGGCCAGCAGTGTGCACACATCTCACATTCATATCGGCTCTCCGGCGGCTCCTCCTTTTTCTTCTCGATCGCCCCACCGCCCTACGCGGGCTTTTGCAGATTTAGCTCTGCCGTGCATATCCCCCCCCGCAGCCGATACAGCAGCGCCCGATGCCGTGATCTATTGGCCATCGCTCGGGATTGCTGAGCCGTCTGCATCTCGTCGCTAGAAGTGATGATCGCCGAAGAACTGCGGCGGAAGATGCGGGTGGACATTCCAGCTTGCTGCACCCTGCAGCTCCCCCAGACCGCCTTTGCATGCGGCTGTCGTGAAAAATCCGCTCGATTTGTGCAGGATTGTCATATAATATCGTATTCTCACACACCGGCTACCCGACAAATCCCATATTCGCGTGCGCTGGTGGTGGCGATGTGACGTTGTCTGTGCACGGATCGCCTTTAGATGCCACGTCTTTACGTCGTATACTTCTTTAGGCTTCCTTCGTGCGCTCGCCTACCGCACAGAGCTCCTCTTCTTCCACTTGTTTTGGCGGCCCCAGCTCGCCCACTCGTCCGCTTTGCAACGGCTCGCGGCTACGGGCTTTGATCCATGCTTTGCGTTCGGAGGTTGTTCCGTAATCGTGCACGGCTGCCTGCATGTGTCTGCATCTGCCTCGGCTACGTGCTATCGTGCAACGCAAACACCCCTCCCACCTCCCACTCTTCCGGCTTGCTCTCCCTGGCCACGGCCGCAGCGAAGCCCCCCCCTTGCTGGGCCAGCGCCGTCCCGAACACGGGTCACAGGATGCATGCGCTGTGCTGAAGATGAAGATGGTGGGGTGAGATTGGTGGGGTTTCGGCGGTTTCGGCGGCGCGCTTGCGTAAGATACTCCGTCCTGTCGGTGTAAGATGGCTCCCAGCGCCTTCCTCACGGCGTCAACACACGGCCTTGATTGGCCGTCGTCGATGCGAATGCGAACACGCTTCGGTCGCTTGCCCTAGGCTTGGGTCTCGGAACCCAGCTAAGACGCGCCCCGCACGGAGCGCATCCTAACGGCATGGAGAGACATCTCTCTCCGTACTCGTAACCGTAACCGTAACCGTATCGCTGCGCACTCGCAGCATACCAGTATCGAACACATCCCGCGTCCAGAGCACCTTCCTATTGCAATCGAGTCGCCCTTGCCGCCAACACGCTGCCGCCTGGCCCACCCCGCCGTGCCTTCCCGCGCCGCTTCGGTTACCTCTGTACGGAGCATTGCACAGTACGCCGTACAGAGCTTTTCTTGTGGATAGCCCACCCCTGCAGCTTCCGCCCCCCGTGCCTGTTCCAAGATACTAGCAAGATACGTCGGGACTCGAGCGGCGACTTAGGGGGGTTTTCTCGTCCCAAAATAAATACGCCGTCGCATCCCCTTCCCTCCACCCGGGGCGGCGCCGTTTCTCTTCTTTGTTCATTTCATCCCCTTAGCAAATACGTTACGGCACCAACCAATCAGAGTCAGACAAAGGCCTTGTTAGCTGTAATATACGTCCCGTCTGTACGTACCCGTCCTTTCGCATTTTTCCTAATCGCGAGACCCAACCTAAACCCTATATTGCGACCGAGCCTCTCTCCCTTTCCATCTCTATTCTCGTCTTCTGTTTCTTGTTTACAGCCCTGCTAATCAGCACCATCTGCAGCTATATATCCTATTCAACTCGGCAACATGGGTGTTACCAAGTACACGACAGTTGAGGGCACCGGCCCGACCCCGCGGGCTGGCCAGACGGTCACCATCGACTACTACGGCTACCTGAAGGACACCACCAAGCCCGACAACAAGGGCAAGCTGTGCGTCTCGTCTCGTTCTCTGACGGGGCTCGCATTCGAGGATTGCTAACTGATGGTGTTTTCGACCCCGCAGGTTTGACTCCTCCAGCAGCCGCAACAAGGACTTTGTGACCAAGATTGGCGTCGGCCATGTCATCAAGGGTACGGTGTCCCTTCTCCTTCCCTGCCGTGGCTCTAGCTATCTCTCTGCCAGCTTGACGGAGAGCAAAATTTGCCACAAAGAAGGGCGATATGCTAACCAAACTTCATCTTAGGCTGGGACGAGGGTGTCATGCAGATGAAGGTCGGCGAGAAGGCCACTCTGGACATCACGAGGTACGTCTTGGAAGGTCGATCTTTGGACTTGTACTAGAAGAGAAAGCTGATATATCGTGTTTGTCTGCAGCGACTACGGCTACGGCGAAGCGTAAGAGCCCCATTGCCATCCCTGCTGCAGAGTGTTTTTCCTCTACAGTATACGATTTCATCATCAGACGGCTGTTGGCGGGAAGAGCAGATCTGTTTGCTCCCGGCTGCCGCACTCCCTCCAAGTTCTCGTCTGTGACTAACAGCTTGTCCGAACTTTAGGGGTTTCACTGGGTTCATCCCCAAGAACGCGAGCCTCATTTTGTATGTTGACGCTTCCTTGGAAAGATCCAGTCCTTTCTATCTTGACACTTTGACTGACCACGTCGCAGCGACGTTCACCTCAAGAACATCCAATAAATGGAAAGCACGGACTTGTTCTCAACAACCATCCGCTGTCTACGACAGGTTCAATTGGATATTCTACGCCTGCACTTCTATTGGTAGAAGATAAGAAAGTGATTGATAGACGGAATTGAATGGCCGAAGCTTGGAAAGCGACATGGCCTGGCCACGGTCAAGTGGGTTGTCAAATTGAGGTTCTGTGTGTGATCTGTACTGCAAGCCATCGCCTTGTATCGAGGACAACCAACGATCCTTCAGGGTGCAGCTATCAATGATCGTGCTAAATAAGATCCAAACACGTCCATTACATCACACAGCTCCATGACAGTTTTGACCGCATGTGCCTGCAACGACAGGTGGTTGTCACGTTTGAACGGCGCGCTTGCCAGCTGGCAGACACGTGAAATATGGGGTACTAGCTCAGCCTGCTGATACACCCCACCCGAAGCCCGAGAGAAGCTGAAGGAAGGCGCGGAGGGGGTGGCGGGGCTGTTTCCGTGCCCGGTGATCGCAACGGATGTGCACAATGCAACTGCCCTGAGCAACTCTGGATAGGCGCTCTCGACTTTCTTTTTGGTTATTTGTTTGGGTTTTCCAGTCCCGATTAGAAGAACTTACCGGCTGTGTCTGCCTGCCTGCCTGTTGAGTTGGATTCTGCCTTGCTTTGACAAATCCTCCTCTCGTTCATTACAAAGCTGCAGCTAAAAGCGACCTCGCTTCGTGGACCTTCCATTCTCGCTCTCTTCTTCTCTCAACACCACCATCGCCATCGCCATCACCAGCCACGTCACTTTCTGCACACCAACTCACCTTTGCGATCCAGCCAAAGTCTCCCCTCCCCTTCTCCGTATCCCGCTGTGTCGTTTGTCCTGTCTGCATCGCGTTGTCCTCACCCACCAGCCAAACTGGGGAAGCGAAGACTCTCGTCCGGCAGCTTGCCAGAGCAGACCAAGCGCAATATGAGTGTATGTGCTCGAAGACGCGCATCATGCTGCTGCCCCCGTCATCGTCTCGATGCTTGGTCCTTTCCGCGTTCTTCCCCATCGCATGGTCAGCTAACCGCAGCCGCCCGAATAGGACCAGAAGTTGCCCGAAGTCGACCTGGTTACGAGGATGCAGGTCGACGAGTCTGTCGCCGGCACCACCGCCGAGATCGATGAGTCGCTCTACAGCCGCCAGCTCTATGTGCTCGGCCATGAGGCTATGAAGCGCATGAGCGCCTCCAATGTCCTGATTGTCGGTCTCAAGGGCCTTGGCGTCGAGATAGCCAAGAACATTGCCCTGGCTGGCGTCAAGAGCCTGACGCTCTACGACCCGGCTCCGGCCGCCATCGCCGACCTGTCGTCTCAGTTCTTCCTGCGCCCCGAGGACGTCGGCAAGCCGCGCGACCAGGTCACTGCGCCTCGCGTTGCCGAGCTCAACGCCTACACACCCGTCAACATCCTTGTGTCCACTAGGTGCGTTTTCGACGTTTTGTGGCAATGCGTTTGTCTCTTCCTTTTCGCCTGGGTACTAACCCTACAGCCTCGTCGAGAATCTCTCGCAGTTCGACCCGTTCCAGGTCGTTGTCCTGACCAACACTCCCCTCCTCACCCAGATTGCTGTTGGTGACTACTGCCACACCAAGGGCATCAAGGTCGTCATCGCTGACACCTTTGGTCTGTTTGGATCGCTGTTCTGCGACTTTGGCGAGAAGTTCACCGTCATCGACTCGACCGGCGAGAGCCCCGTCAGCGGCATTGTGGCTGGTATCGATGACGAAGGCGTTGTGTCGGCATCGGACGAGACGCGCCACGGTTTGGAGGATGGCGAATATGTCACCTTTTCCGAGATCGAGGGCATGGAAGGCCTGAACGGCTGCGAGCCAAGGAAGGTTACAGTCAAGGGTCCGTACACCTTCTCCATCGGCGACGTCAGTGGCCTCGGCGAGTACAAGCGTGGTGGCCTCTACCAGCAGGTCAAGATGCCCAAGATCCTCGAGTTCAAGGGCTTCTCCGCGTCTTTGAAGAACCCCGAGTTTGTCATCTCTGACTACGCCAAGTTCGACCGCCCCCAGCAGCTGCACATTGGCTTCCAGGCGCTCCATGCTTATGTGCAGACTCATGGCCGGTTGCCGCGGCCTTTGAATGTGGAGGATGCGACTGTCCTTGTTGAATCGGCCCGCGCCTTCGCCAAGCAGGAAGGCGTGGATGTCGACATCGACGAAAAGCTGCTCACCGAACTCAGCTACCAGGCAACGGGTGATCTCAATGCGATGGCCGCGTTCTTTGGTGGCATTGCTGCGCAAGAGGTTCTCAAGGCCGTGTCTGGCAAGTTTCACCCAGTCGTGCAGTGGCTGTACTTTGACTCGCTCGAATCGCTCCCTAGCAAGTTCGAGCGGTCCGAAGAGCTCTGCAAGCCTGTGGGCTCGCGGTACGATGGGCAGATTGCCGTCTTTGGCAAGCCCTACCAGGAGCATCTGTCCAACATCAAGCAGTTCCTGGTGGGCGCCGGCGCCATCGGCTGCGAAATGCTGAAGAACTGGGCTATGATTGGACTCGGGACTGGTCCCAAGGGCAAGATCATTGTGACCGACATGGACTCTATCGAGAAGAGCAACTTGAACCGGCAGTTCCTCTTCCGGCCGAAGGACGTTGGCAACATGAAGAGCGACACAGCAGCCAAGGCTGTGCAACTTATGAACCCAGATCTGGTTGGCCATATCGAGTGCCTCCGCGAGCGGGTCAGCGCGGAAACGGAGAATGTGTTCAATGAGGATTTCTGGGAGAGCCTGGACGGCGTGACCAACGCACTGGACAACGTGGAGGCACGCACGTACGTGGATCGGCGATGCGTGTTCTTCCACAAGCCACTCCTCGAGAGCGGTACGCTCGGTACCAAGGGAAACACGCAGGTTGTGCTGCCCAAGCTGACAGAGTCGTACTCGTCGTCGGCGGACCCGCCGGAAAAGTCCTTTCCCATGTGCACGCTGCGCAGTTTCCCGAACCGGATCGAGCACACGATTGCGTGGGCGCGCGACCTGTTTGATGCGAACTTTGTTAAGCCAGCAGAGACGGTCAACCTGTATCTGACGCAGCCTAACTACCTGGAGACGTCGCTGAAACAGGCGGGCAACGAGGTCCCGACGCTGGAGTTGCTGCGCGACTACCTACAGACCGAGCGGGCGCTGACGTTTGAGGACTGCGTCAGCTGGGCGCGCATGTTGTTCGAGAAGCAGTACTACAACGCGATCGAGCAGCTGCTGTTCAACTTCCCCAAGGACTCGGTGTCGTCGTCGGGCACGCCCTTCTGGTCCGGGCCCAAGCGGGCACCGGATGCGATCAAGTTCGACCCCACGAACCCGACGCACTTTTCCTTTTTGGTGTCGGCGACCAACCTGCACGCGTTCAACTACAACATCAACGTGCAGGGGAAGGACAAGGCGGACTACCTGGCCGCGCTGGAGAATGTGATTGTGCCGGACTTTTCGCCCGACCCCGCCGTCAAGATCCAGGCCGATGACAAGGACCCGGTATGTGCAGCGAGATAGTTTTGTCTGTTTAGGGATGAGGAACTAATTTTTGTGTAGGACCCGAACGCTGGCGGCGCAGCTGGTTTCGAGGACGACGGGCAGGTTGAGAAGCTCATCAAGTCGATTCCGCCGGCAAGCTCGCTGGCGGGCTTCAAGCTGACGCCGGTGGAGTTTGAGAAGGATGACGACACAAACTTCCACATCGATTTTATCACGGCTGCTAGCAACCTACGCGCGGAGAACTACAAGATCGAGCCGGCGGACCGGCACAAGACGAAGTTCATTGCGGGCAAGATCATCCCGGCGATCGCCACGACGACGGCGCTGGTGACAGGCCTGGTGGTGCTGGAGCTGTACAAGGTAGTGGACGGCAAGACAGACCTGGAGCAGTACAAGAACGGGTTTGTCAACCTGGCGCTCCCCTTCTTCGGCTTCAGCGAGCCGATTGCCAGCGGCAAGGTTTCGTACCAGGGCCCCGACGGCAAGGTGACGCTCGACCAGATCTGGGACCGGTTCGACGTGGACAATGTGACGCTGCAGGAGCTGCTGGACGACTTCCAGAAGCGTGGGCTGTCGGTGTCGATGCTGAGCTCGGGCGTGAGCCTGCTGTACGCGTCGTTCTTCCCGCCGAACAAGCTGAAGGACCGGTATGGGATGAAGCTGAGCGAGCTGGTGGAGACGATCTCGAAGAAGCCGATTCCCAAGGATCAGAAGTACGTCATCTTCGAGACGGTGGTGGAGGACACGGCCGAGGAGGATGTGGAGGTTCCCTACATCCGTGTCAAGGTGCGGTGAGGTGGAGGACTCTCCAGGGCGATGGCACGCAACATTTTTTTTTATTTCATTCGCACGCTGCTTTGCTCTCTCTGTAGTAGATTGAAATTGCTTCTTCGCTAAGGGACCAAAATAAAGACAAAAAAACATCCATCACGTAAGGAGCTCTAAGGAATTAGTGATAGCCGCGCGCAGCCTGGTGCCGAAAGCTGACAAAAATCCACAAATCCAAATAACGCTCTCTTTTTATAAGCCTATTGCTAATCTAGATTCAATGACGACACGAAAGTATATATGCCCCGCATCGAACCCCTTCTTGTGTCTTGTGAAGAAGCTCTGTCGTCACATTTTCTCGCATCCCAACAGACATTGCACCGAATGCGCCGAATTGCCTTGTTGCCGTCGACGCCGAGTCTTGTTCGTTGTGTTCGTAGCTTTCCCCACCGTTGCAACATCACCACCAGCAGCACCAGCAGCACCAGCAGCACCAGCAATACCAGCAGCAGCATCTTCACACGTGCTTTTTCAAACGCGACTGCTCCTTTGCCGTTCCGAACAACCGCAGTGCCCAAAATGGTAGGTTCCGGGTGTTCCGTTTGTGTCTCTCCTCTGTATCTTTGTTCTGACGAGAAAAGACGACCCCGCGCAAGATCACGGACTGGGTGGACCCCAAGGACAAGTCGGGCGAGTTCAAGCGGCAGGTGAGCGCGTTCCGCGACTGGATCGGGCGCGCGGACGAGGACGGCACGGTGCGGTTTCCGGCGGCGGCGGGGCGCTACCACCTGTACGTGAGCTATGCGTGCCCGTGGGCGACGCGGGCGCTGATTGCGCGCAAGCTCAAGGGGCTGGAGAAGGTGGTGACGATGTCGTCGGTGCACTGGCAGCTGGGCGAGGGCGGGTGGCACTTTGTGCGGGCGGGCGACACGGACGCGGGCGCGGGCGCGGGCGAGACGGCGGCGCACGCGCCGTGGGAGGCGGGCGTGGAGCCGGACCCGGTGGCGGGCCACGGCGCGTACACGCACCTGCGGCAGGTGTACGAGGAGGCGGAGCCGGACTACGCAGGGCGCATCACGGTGCCGGTGCTGTACGACACGGAGCGGCGCACGATTGTGAGCAACGAGAGCAGCGACATCCTGCGCATGTTCGGCACCGCCTTTGACGGGCTGCCGGAGAAGGCGCCGGACGCGGCGGTGCCGGGCGGCCCGGACGCCCAGCTGGACCTGTACCCGGCGGCCCTGCGCGCCGCCATCGACGAGGCCCACGCCTGGCACTACGACCTGATCAACAACGGCGTGTACAAGAGCGGCTTCGCCACCACGCAGGAGGCGTACGCGCGCAACGTCGTCGCGCTCTTCGGCGCGCTCGACCGCGCCGAGCAGCACCTGGCCGCCAACGCCGCCGCCGGCAAGGGCCCCTACTGGTTCGGCCAGGCGCTGACCGAGGTCGACGTGCGGCTGTTCGTCACCATTGTGCGCTTCGACCCCGTCTACGTGCAGCACTTCAAGTGCAACCTCAAGGATATCCGCTCCGGCTACCCGCACCTGCACCGCTGGACGCGCTTCCTGTACTGGCAGGTGCCGGCCTTCCGCGAGTCGACCAACTTCCTGCACATCAAGAACCACTACACCAAGAGCCACACCCAGATCAACCCCTTCAGCATCACGCCGCTGGGGCCCGTGCCGGACATTTTGCCGCTGGACGAGGAGGTGCCGGCCGTGGCGTTTGCGGCCAAGAAGTAAAGGGGGCTTGTGTGTTCGAAAAAAAGCATTGAGTGTGGACTTGGATAAGCAATGAGTGTGAGTTTGGAAAAGCAATGAGCATCCGTAATATGCAATCTACATGGCCTAGGCAAAATCAAACCAAAACAAAACAAAACCACCTCGCCAGGCAGTCGTCGTCTGTAGCTGAACTCGTTTTTGTGTCGCAAAACGTCCTCTATCCTAGCAACGATGCAAGACCATATGCCAAAAGAAACCAAGCACCGGGAAAAAAAGCAAAAGATTAGATAGAGCATAGATGGAAACGATATGCAAGAAAGAAACGCCAAGATCGTGAGCCGGCCGCCGTGTTTACAGCTGGCCAGAGAGAAGAGCCTCGGTAGCTGCCATCTTGTTAGTGACTTGTCGAAAAACAGAAAAAAAGAAGGACGGAAAAAAGAAAAAAACATACCACTGTTGATGTAGGCGCGCCGCGCGTCCAGCGGCACCCCAAACCGCCGCTCCAGCTCCAGCTTGATGCCCTTCTTTGTGACCGTCATCAGGTCCGCCGTCCGCAGAATCTCGCGGATCTCCGCCAGCAGCGCGTCGTCGCTCGGAATGCCCGCCAGGTTGGCCATCTCCACCTCGCCGCTGGCACCGCCAAAGAACTGGCTCCCGCCAAACTGGCTCATGCGGCTGCCGCCCAGCTGCTCGCTCGGCGCAAAGCTCATCCGGCTCTGCGTCGCCGCCGCGTTCGCCATCGGCGCGTAGCCCGCCACCGTCGACCCCGGCCGCGACGGGTAGCCGTACTCCGACACCGCCACCGCCGTCGCAAACGGCCCGCCGCCCATGCCCGGCTTCGTCGCGTACGAGTAGCCCGACACCTCCGAGTGCACGTCGTCGCGGCCCGTCTGCATCTCCCACAGCTCCGCCTGGTACTCCTCCCACTTCTTGCGCGGGATCGACCGCGGGTCGAACTTGCCCTCGTCCGAAATCACCACCTTCTTGCCCTTCTCGCCCGCCACCACGCGCGTGTTGCCCCAGTTGAAGTCGTCCATGTGCCAGAACGAGTACAGCGGCAGCCCGAAGCTGAACACCGGAATCGCCACAATGTACATGAGCATCCAGCCGATCATTTCCCACTTGCGGTGCAGGATGAAGATGATCGCCTGCAGCCCGTAGATCGCGCCCAGCAGCACAAACGACATCACCGGCACCACCGTCGCCTTGATGATCACAAGCACAATCAGGTACACAATGTATGCGATCGTGATCGGCTGCACCACCGTCGACAGCAGGTCGATCATCACGATAAAGCGCATCGAGAAACAGCAGAACCCGCAAAGCTGCGCCATCGGCATCAACTCGATCAGGTTGTGCACCGTGGAGTTGATCCAGCGACGCCGCTGCGACAAAAACACCGTCCACGAGTCCGGCGCAATCGTCCACGCGTGTGCGCGGTTGATGTACTTGGTCTTGTACTTGTTGTGGTGGCGGAGCAGCAGCGTCGTCAGGAAACGGTCCTCGCCCAGGTGCAGCAGGTTCTTCATATGGAGCGTGTCCACGCGGATCGTCGAATAGTTGTCCACAATCTCATTGGACACGAAGAGCGGCTTACCCGTCTCCGCCGCGCGGATACGGTACATAGAGAAACATCCGGGCAGACAGGTGACGGAGCCAAAGAGCGACTCGAACGCCTTGGCCAGATTGTGCGAGATGTAGTACTCGTACACCTGGATCATCGTGACGAATGACGACTTGGCATTGGAGAGGGCCGTCTCGCCGCAGACCGCAATCAGCCGCGTATCGTTGAGGAACGCCGAAACCATGCGCGTGGCCGAGTCGGGCGCCACCACCGTGTCGGCATCGATCTGGAAGAGGAATTCGTAAAAGGTCGGGTTGACGCCGATGATGTTGCGGATCTGGTGGTACATCTCCAGCTCCAGCGGACTCATCGCAAAGTTGTAGTGCACGCGGTTCAGGAACCGCATCAGGATCATCTGCGAGTCCCGCTTGCCGCGGTTGCCCGGCCGCGACACCTCGGACGGCTTGCCCACCTTAACAATGACCAAGAACGGCACAATGTGGCCCTGTACCTCGTACAGGCCCGAGTAGACCTTGCCCATGTTGTGCTGCTTCAGGCCCTCGCCGAGCGACTCGAAGCTAAGAGGCTCCGGGTCGACCGTTTCGGACACGCCCAGGATGTCGAGCACAATGCGTGGCGTGGGCCGGTCGTTGCCCTGGCCGATAATCATGCCGTCGCAAATAATGACCAGCAGCTTGCGCTTGTCATCGTACCGCATGCGCGCCACCGAGTCGATAGCGCGGCGCAGAGACTCCTCATCCTCTGTGTAGGCGGGGATCTGGCACATGACGAACTTGTCCAGGTTCTCGGGCACATTTTTGTTCCCGAACTGCAGCGCCGCCACGAACTTGAAGAGGATCACAGAAACCAGCAGGATCGTGACGGCCAGGACGAAGTATTCCGCAAACAGACAACGAGGTGAGTTTCTCGTGTCCACGTCGCCGACGTAGTAGAGGTTGTTCAGACACAGCATCATGCGCGACTTTTGCACAGAGCTGAGAGCCAGCGCATCCCAGTACTTCGTCAGGTCGCTTCCGGGCTTCTGCTCAAACAGCTCCACGACGAGGGGCTCCATGAAGTTCAGATCGTCGGCAGTGCCGCTGACTTCCTGGCCAGCCGGCGCCACCAGACTCCGGCCACCGGTGATGTAGTTGGTCATGTCGTAGATGCGGTTGTTGAGAATGGCAACCGACTGGCCCTTGCCGGCCAGCGTGCTCACGTACTTGGCCGTGTAGCCGATATTGCCCTTCTTGTAGCTGCCGCGCATCGTCTGCATCACCTCGGCAAACCAGTCCGGGCGCGAATCGTTCGTGAAGTAGCGGAAGTCGTGGTACTGGGCGTTCAAGTCCGTAGCGCTGATGACGGTAGCCGAGCCGGAGATGTTGGTAGGCTTGAAGTCAAGCGTCACCTCCTGGTTGATGCCGCTGTCGGAGCGGCCCTGGCAGAGAGCCGACACCTGCACTGGGAAGAGGTCCGTGATGTCCTCTCCGGCATACTGCGTCAACAGCTTCTCGGGCAGGTAGTTCGGATAGTGGGCTTTGTTCTTCAGGAACAACGAAAGATCAAACACTTGGCCGCGGATGGCCACGTAAGACCCATGGTTGTTTTTGCCATTGTAGCTGGACAGCTCAGAGGCGCTGTACACATGCTGCGTCGGACAGATCAAAACAGGGAAACCGATCAGAAAGAAGGCAGAGAAGGCACAGCCAAGCCAGATGATGATGTTGATGGCGAGCTTTTCCCGCCAGGCCATGCGGACATCCTTGCGACGCATGCGACCGATGAAGCGAATCAGAAAGTCGGGGATATAAAAGGTCAACAAGTAGACGAGGAAGACCCATCGCTTGCGTGTGCTCGAGTCGCGGTACTCCTCGACCTCCACCAAGGCCTTTTCGTTGCCGCGCTCGGCCATCTGTTCGCGCGTATCCAGGTTCTTGAACATGTCGCCGCCACCAAAAGCAGACACGCCGGCATCCGAACGCGCGTCGACGTCGTTGCTGCCAAAGTAACCGGCGCGCGTCTTGTCGCCAGTGGCAGAGGGCGTGTTGGAGTTGGAGACGAGACGCTCCTTGGAGGTGCCAAAGGGGTCCAGGGGCGTCATGCCGTCGCCGGCATCCGAGGGCACGCCGTAGCGTGCAGACTGCGATACGCTGTCCCCCAGATGGGCAATTTCCATCCAGCAGCGCTCGCTGAGAAACACGCCCGTGGCGCCGATCTGAACCTCGTTGCTCGGCCAGCGCTTCTCCTCGACGACCGACTCGACCTTTTCGCGCTCGCTCCCGACGAGCAGTGCTTCGGTATCCAGGAGACCGAGAAATTCGCCAAAGGGCAAAAACATGCTGAAGTCGGCGGAACGCAGCCGCTGGCTGATTTCGGCGATGCCAAATGTCTGCACCTGGGTCCGCACACACTTGCTGTCATACTGGTTGGCGATGCGGCGGTCGTTGGGCTTGAGGCAGAAGACAAAGTACGCATTCGAGTTCGGGTCGTTGAACGATTTCGTCACGTTGTCCAGAGACGCCAGGAACTGGCCAGATGCGCCTTGTTCAGAGGCGGCACGCGCGGCAGCGCCACGGCGATCGCCACCGGTGGTGGAGGCCCCGCCGGCATCGCTCGCGATATCGTCGAGCGATTCTTTGCGCTGCAAAACCGACTCCCGTTGCCGACGGCCGGCTGCGCGGTTACCCTTGCGGGACACGACGCTGGGGGCACGCATGGGCTTGGAGCTGACAGACGCCTGCATCACGGTAGACCGCTCATGGGGGTGGACAACCGTCTGTAGAGCCTCCTGGCCGAAGAGGCGGGCAACAAACTCACTCTTAGTGGAGTTGATCAGGTTGAGCAGGTCGCCAGAGATGACCTCGCCGTTCTCCTCGACAAGATCCTTGACCGGGTACTCGACCTCTCCGGCAAAGTGGCGCACGGTGAAGGAGGCAGCAGTGTTCTCGGACAGAAAGTTGCTCCCCGGAAGCTTTGCGGTGGCGGAGCTGACGGCAATAGCCGGGTTCTTTCCTTCGAAGCGCTTGCGCAGGCTCTCGAGAAACTGCATGTCGGTGCGGTGGCGACGAGTTTGGTCGTCAAGGATGCTGAGAAGACCGTTGCCGGGCTTGAGCAGACCCTTGACGGCGTCTGAGTTGTCGAAGTAGCTCGTAGCAGCAACGCTGACCTCTTCGCTCTCCAGCAAATCGGCTTTGCGGTCGAAAAAGTTCTGGAGAGTCAGGTTGTAGAGCGACTCGGTGGCGGCGTTGTTCAGAAGCTGGTCGAGGGCAGAGCCGGTGGATGTCTGCTGGGCAAAGCCAGGAAAGTCAATGATAGAGACGGTATTGGCAATGGCCTCCTCGGGGGCACAGATCTTCTGGTTGATGGTCTCGACGACGTACGCGACCAGGAGAGAGTAGAGGGTGCGGGCGAGTTCGTCGGCATTGCTGCGGGCGCCGGCGGCGTCGAGCAGGACAGTGACACGCTCTTTGTGGATAATTTTGGTCTTGTAGCCAAGCGTGGCCTGCAAGTCCGCGGCGCTGACGCCGAGAAAGGCAGCAATCACGGTGAGGCAGTCTTTGTTCTTGACATGGATGACTGTCTGGCTGCCCTCGTGGGAGAAACCGCCACTATCGTCGCCGGTGGGTGTGGTGTCGGCAGTGGTTTCAAACTCGAGCTGGCCGATATGGAGGATGCTCGCAAGAACCTGGCAGATCTCGGCAATCTCGCTGCGCGGAAACTCGAGCTTGCGGAGGGCGGTTTTGAAAAGCTGGAAGCCTTCGGCGTCGTTGATGCCAACGCGGAGCTGGGTGGGATGGCCGAGATACTTCCAGCGGCGTTGGGTGCTGGCGCCATGGGGTTCGTCAAAGCCAAGATGGGTCTTCTCAGCGGCGCTTGTGCCGGCGAGCAGGTAGTAGAGGACGTGGAAGTTCCGCTCGCCAGTGGGCACGTCGGCGATGCGGCTGCGCTCCAGACGGTGGTCGAGCAGCTTAGCACCGATGAGGAGCGGACTGGAAGAGGACGAGGTATTGTACTGCAGCTCGTAGAAAAGACCGGCCTTGGAGGCGGTGGGAGTTGTGGCGGTCTTGGTGGTGGTGAGCGTGTCAAAGACGTAGGCGGCCAGGGAGACCTTGCTGGAAAGCGGCGTGGAGGATTTGTTGAGGAGGGCGGTCAAAAGATGGGCGCGGAGAGTGGTCTTTCCGGAGCCGGATTCGCCGCTGTGTATGGTTAGCTGGTGGTCGACGAGGGCGACTGAGGTGAGGAAGAGGGAAGGAACTTACAGAAAGAGAACAGACTGGTTCTCGGACCGGTGGCCGAGACGCAGATAGGCGCGATCGGCAATGTCCTCGGCGCCGGCCGCGGCGCTGCCCTCCTTGCCGCCATCGATGCCTCTTGTGGAAGAGGTGTAGGTGTTGAGCGAGATGAGGGCGTGCGACGAGAGCCGGGCGGTGGGCAGCGAGACGTGGAAGCGGCTGGCCAGATGGGCCGTCAGGTGGGTGTCGGACTGGAGATGGGCGGGAAGCGAAGGCAGCGAGGGCTGCGTATGAGCACCGCCGCTGTTGCCGCCAAGGGACGGAAGGTGGAGGGCCATGATGCAGGCCGGACAACGGATCGAGGGCAGAAGATGAGGCGAGAGAAGAGAAGAGCCAAGCAGCGGAGATCGCGAGGGCAAAACGAGCGTGCCAGGCCTCCTGAGCGTGCTGCTCTGCCGTTCTCAGACAAAGGGGTGCACTGCTAGAGGCAGGCGAAGCGAGCGTGTGGAAACAAGAACGAGCGTGATGAGCAGATGCAAAAACGAAACAGCAAAAGAAAAAAACGAGAGGCGCCTCAGCCGGAGCAGTCCAAACAAACCAAAATAGAAGGAGCCTGGGGACGTGAAAAAAGGAGCCAGCAGGAGCAGAGGTATCTTACGGAGTACATTGTAGCGGGATTACCGCCCTACGGCCCCTACGGAGTCTGGTCGTACAGTACGAATGGCTAGCCGCACGGCCAACGCGCTCCAGACACGCCCAGCTTTTGCATGCTCACATTTTTACAGTGCATCGCATTCTTTCCGGGGACAAGGATTTACATTTATACCGATCGTCTGGGGTAAACAAAACAGCGAGCACTGTGGCAATTTGCGCTGACATTCTTCACTATTGTGTTGGTGTCTCAGATGACTCGATGCACGGGAAAAGGAGCATCATAGCCTTTCAAGGAGACGCGTTCTGGTGAAGTGCAGACGTCTCACAACACAGCTGAGCATGAAGCAATAGGGGCGAGTGGAGTATTGGCAAAGATTGTGTTCTTTTCGGCATGTCGAGGGTGTCGAACAAGAGAAAAGAGCAGGGGGGTCTGGCGGAAGAGGCTTCGAGGCCTCTTCTGCACAGTACCCACACCGTGCGGTGGTGGTCATGCCTGCCCCTTTTACGTGCGCCAACGATCATAACACACCAACGCCAAGTTGCGTCCTGAGTGAAAGGATCGGCCAGGCTGTGAAAAGGACCAAGGCTGCAAGGAATGACCGGCTTGCAAAAAAAAACTACCAAGGATCCAGGAAGCAACCGGCCCCAAGAAAGTAGAAAAGTGGCTTAGCTGTAGCGAGATACCACAGCCATCGCAGGATGAAAACCCCGGAAGGACATCTGAATCGAGCGCTAAACGAGCGTTACTAATGCGCTGTGCACAGTTTTTCCGGCACTGTCGTCTTTTGCCTGCTATTAATAGGCCGGCGCAGCCTCTGCCGCTGTTCATGCCGCTGCAACGCTACAGCATCAAGACTCGATGGCCATCCACAATGGCTCTGGCGTCGCAGGTTTTTCGTCTTGCGGCCCACCCACTGGTCGCCCTATCGCCACTTGGAGAGAGCCAGCAGCATGCTGCTGAAACCTCGTGTAGGTGGCGCCACTGGCTGCCGAGGGTGGTCTCGTATTTTCTGCCTGTTCCGTCAATACGAACCGATATCAGGTTTCTTGCGAGCCACAGCGCACCGGTCTCTTCCTGGAAAATGCAGGACGCTGTCCCTCTGGCGCTGTGGTCGGGCGCGCAAAGGACGGCTGTAAAGTGGATAAATTACCTTTGGGATTAACATTAAACATAAACACCAGAATAAACACAAAAGTTGCGAATTGGGGTGAATTCAGTGGTTCCCCCTGGGTCCACACCCCCCTGACGGCTGCCGGATGGCCGGTGCACTAACCCGTTCTGGATTACGGCCATCGATGATGTAAATCCCGTCCCATGTGTGCCTATTGATTCCCGCACGGTGCACGTCTTTGTTGATTTCGACTGCAGCCCCTGTTTCCGAGGGGATCACACCCCTAACGCATGGAAAGCTCCAGCTGCCCAGCGCTGTAGCACCCCTATAGCGCCGTGTCCACCTCAACTTCCCACATTTCTGGCTTCAACGTTTGGTCTTCGCTTGGCCTCACTTTTTTCTTCCTTCGTCTTCAACCGTCGTCCCTCGCTGTGGCGGTTGCATCCTTCCAGTCGTTTCATTTGTGTTTTCCCTTCTTTCGCTACGGGTACACCTTTCTTTTGCTCTCTTTCTCGAGCCAGTTCCTCTTTGTTTTCACTCCCGTACTCTTCTTTGCCCCTTCTTTTCCTTTCGCTTCCTCGACTTCAACCGCCGCCTGAACGCTTGACGCCGTTCCGTTTACCTCTTTTGTCACCCTCTTCCCGACACGATACCATTTCTCCCTCCGAAAGCAGACTCTCGTTTTAGCAGCTTCCGACTCCGTGCTGTCTTTCGACCTGGGCTTCCCAGCGTCTACTGCCCAGCATGGCAAACCGCATGTCCATGTATTCGCTTGCCTCCGAGGGCCCGCGCGGTGCTGCCCAGCAGTCCTCCCAGGTGTCGACGACCACCCTCCTCAACGCCATTCACAACATATACCTCTCGTCCAGCCCCTATCCGCTCGATGCTGGCACCAGCCTCGTCGTCAACACCTGGCTGACCGCAGCTCAACCGGGCCCTGACGGCCAAACCGGCGGCACCGTCGATGCTTTGCTGGCGACCCGTGCCTGGGAACATGCCCGCCGCCGAGCTGAGGATGGCTGCATAGTTCTCGGCTCGCTGCACCCCTCGGCGCCCTCCGTGCTCTCCCCCTTCCTCTCCGCCCTCCCCCTGTCGATTCCCTCGTCCGTCTTCAAGGCTCTTGATGCCGTCCAGCCCTTCCTTCGCTGTGTCACACCCTACAATCCGTCCGCACAACGTCAGGCAGCTCTCGGCGTCACCCTTACCCTCACCCTCGCCGGGAATCTGACGGCAACCTCTCTCGCTCTCTCGCAGGGCGGTATTGATACCAACAAGGGCCTGCTGCACATCCCGGCCGAGGCTGGCTACCGCGCCTTTGACGTGTTTTATTACCTTTTGACCTCCGCCTCCACACCGGCCGAACGCGAGTTCCTCGGCCTCAAGACCGCCGCCGAGTACAACTTGCTTGCTCGCTCTGGCACATACAGCCCTCCCGCCTACCTCCCTACTGCCGACGACGCCGCCGCTGCCGACGACTTCCGTGCCTCCCTGAAGGCAATCGGCATCAAGGGTGCTGCCCACCGCAATCTGATCTCCATCCTGGCTGGTCTGCTCAAGCTCGGGAACACACTAGACTACGATGTCGACGAGGATGTGCTCGACGAGATCTGTGATGATGTGAGCGGCCTCCTTGGTGTCGAGCCCGAGGCACTGGCCCGTGGCTGCTCTACCGAGGACCGCAAGGTTTTCATTGGCGGTTTGTATGAGGCTCTGGTGGACTGGGTTCTCCTCAAGGCCAACGAAGCTATCGCCGCTCAGATGGCTCGCATCCGCGACGGCGACGAGTCCATGGATGGCCGCCATGGCACCCGCACCCCGAACTCGGACGAGGATAACGGCGACACCGTCTGCATCACTGTCCTTGACGTTCCGGACCCGAGTCTCGGCAAGGCCATTGCCATGCGTGGCATCTTCGACGACACGCTCGGCATCAATGCGGAGATGAAGCAGGACGGCGTTGACGTCACGCCTGCCGGTAGCTCTGTGCTGCGCGAAATGGAGAACGCTGTGAGCGAATGCGGTCCGGACCTGGGCATCATGACCGGTCCTATTGGCCGGGATCGCACCCATACTTTGGAGAAACGCGAGGAGCTTTTGGAGAAGATCGCTCTTGCTGCCGACACCGACGGCTTTCTCAAGGACCTTCTCATCCCGGACGAGGGCCAAGGCGTCAACCTTGGCCGCGCCCACCGCCTGGACATCGCCAACGTCTTGGGCAGCAGTCGTGTCTGGTACCACCTCTCCATTCACCCAACTGACGACACGCCCGCCAGCCTGGCGACGCTGGCTTCGGTCAACTCTGCTTGGTCTGCTGGTGCTGTGTCTCGTCAGCTGCGTTCATGGCGGCTGCCTGAATGGGCCAACCGCCGCAACAAGCACCTCGACTTCACCGCGGACTTCGACTATGACGAGTTTGTTCAGCGCTACGCTGATTTGGGCTGCGGCGATGGCCGCGATGGCATCGAGAGCTGGATTCTGGAGCGTGGCTGGAGCAACGGCGAGGTCGTCGTCGGTACCGAGCGCATCTGGGTGCGCGAGAGTGCTTGGTGGGAGGCTGAGAGCATGCTTGACTTGAAGCCCAACACTCTGACGCCTTCCGGCGCGATGCTGCAGCCGATAGAATCGGGGTACTCCACCACCGGCAGCGGCTTTTTCCAACAGCCCATCGATGCGGGCTCCAACGGCAGCCAAGACCATCTCCTGCACCACCAGCGGAACGTCAGCCAGTCTGCGCTTTCCACCGGCCCCTCTCCCCTGGGTGTCGGCGGCAGCGTGGCTGGACTGGGCATGATGGGCGCTGGTATGGCTCCGTCGGTGATGGGTGCCAGCGCCATGGGTCACGACCCTGCTCACCAGCGGACCCTCAAGGGTGACTACGGCCTTGGCGTCAAGGGCGACGACATGCGTGGACAGATGTACTACAACGCCGACGGCGAGTTCGTCGGCCTGGATCCGGAGCTGGCCGACGGTAAGGAACTCCAGACCGAGCCTGTCTCGACGAGTCGCCGTCTCTGGGTTATTTTCGTCTGGACCTTGACTTTTTGGATCCCTTCTCCGTTCCTGCGTTACATTGGCCGCATGAAGCGCCCAGACGTGCGAATGGCCTGGCGCGAGAAGGTTGTTCTGTGTTTCCTGATTTTCCTGATCAACGCATTCATTGTGTTCTGGATTGTTGGTTTCGGCCGGATCTTGTGTCCCAACTACGACAAGGCCTGGACATCGGAGCAGCTCGAAACCCATCAGGGCTCAAACGACTTCTGGGTTAGCATCCACGGAAAGGTCTACGACATCTCCAAGTTTTGGCGCGTCCACACCAGCGACATTGTCTCCAACCCCGTGTCCTCGGCCAACATGCAACCGCTGGCTGGTCTCAACCTGGACCCGTACTTTGCGCCACCGCTTGTCCTGGCGTGCCAGGGCCTAGTGACGGACGACAGCATGGCTTTGCAGTTCAACACGACCTTGAGCGACTCCTCTGCGAACCACATATCGGGCGCCTTGCAGCCAGTCACCAGCAGCAAGCTGCATGACGACGACTGGTACACGGCGCGTTTCCTGCCAGGCATCAAGAAGTACTACCACGGCGACCTGGTGTGGTCCAAGAAGAACATCTACAACCAGGGCCAGGAGAATGGCGTCGAAATGTTCATCTACGATGGGAAGGTCTATGATCTCAGCAACTACTTCTACACGCTCGACCTGATGAACAACCTGGCCAAGTACGAGTTCCTCAACAGCGACCTCATGGAGGCGGTCAAGAGCGCTCCCGGCACCGACCTCACGGAAACGTTCAACAGCATCATCAGCAAAGCGAGCAGCAACCGCACGGAGACCGTGAACATCGAGAACACCATGGCTTGTCTCGAAAATGCCTTTTACGTCGGCAAGCCGGACTTCCGCAGCACCGCTCGCTGCCAAGTCAACGGCTACATTCTGTTGGCGTTTACTATCATCCTGTGCATCGTCATTCTGATCAAGTTCTTGTCTGCCCTCCAGTTCGGTTCCAAGCGCCGCCCGGCTCCCCAGGACAAATTTGTTATCTGCCAGGTGCCTGCGTACACGGAAGACGAGGACTCCCTTCGGAAGGCGCTCGACTCGCTCACGGCCCTGCAATACGACAACAAGCGGAAGCTCATTTGTGTTATCTGCGACGGTGTGATTATTGGCGCGGGTAACGACCGGCCGACGCCCAAGATCGTTTTGGATATTCTCGGCGTGGACCCGAAGATCGACCCGCCGGCACTGCCGTTCAAGTCGGTCGGCACCGGCAGCGAGCAGCTGAACTACGGCAAGGTCTACTCAGGCCTGTACGAGTTTGAGGGCAACGTCGTTCCGTACATTGTCGTCGTCAAGGTCGGCAAGGAGTCGGAGCAGAAGAAGTCCAAGCCGGGCAACCGTGGCAAGCGCGACTCGCAGATCCTGGTCATGAGCTTCCTGAACCGCGTGCACCACCGGGCGCCGATGAACCCACTGGAGCTGGAGATGTTCCACCAGATCAACAACGTCATTGGCGTGGACCCTGAGTTGTACGAGTATCTGTTGATGGTCGATGCCGACACGTGTGTGCGCGAGGATTCGCTGAACCGACTGGTGGCCGCCTGCGCCAACGACTCCAAGATTGCCGGTATCTGTGGTGAGACGAGTCTTCAGAACGAGGAGCGCTCGTGGTGGACCATGATCCAGGTCTACGAGTACTTCATCTCGCATCACATGGCGAAGGCGTTTGAGTCGCTATTTGGCAGCGTGACTTGCTTGCCGGGTTGGTACGTTGGAATGGCGCAGCCTATATCATGTTCTACTGCAACACCTGCTAACAGTGCACAGTTTCACCATGTACCGCCTTCGCACTGCAGACCGCGGAAAGCCCCTGATTATCTCGGACGTCGTCATCCGCGAATACAGCGACTGCAACGTGGACACCCTGCATAAGAAGAACCTGCTTTCGCTCGGCGAAGATCGCTACCTGACGACGCTGATGACGAAAAACTTCCCGTACATGCGGTACAAGTTCCTCGCCGACGCCTATTGCCAAACCGCGGCGCCCGAGACATGGAGTGTTTTGCTTTCGCAGCGCCGTCGGTGGATCAACTCGACCATCCACAACCTGGTCGAGCTCATGTTCCTCAAGGAAATGTGTGGCTTCTGCTTCTTCAGCATGCGGTTCGTCGTCTTTATGGATTTGTTCGGCACCATCATCCTTCCCGCCACCACGGCATATCTGGTTTACCTTATCTACGCCGTGGCGTCGCACACCGGCGCGTTCCCGCTGTTCTCGATTATCATCATCGCCGCGGTGTATGGCCTGCAGGCGATTATCTTCATTCTCAAGCGCCAGTGGCAACACGTCGGGTGGATGATCATCTACATCCTGGCCTTCCCGGTGTTCTCGTTCATCTTGCCCATCTACTCGTTCTGGAATCAGGACAATTTCTCCTGGGGTAACACGCGCATTGTTATTGGTGAGAAGGGCAACCGGCAGCTGGTGGCCGTGGACGACGAAGGCTTCGACCCCCGCTCGATTCCCCTGCAGCGCTGGGACGACTATGCCCTGACCAACAACCTGCCGGGCCGCCGTGGCGGCCAGGAGAAGGGCATGGATATGATGGGTGGCCAGGGTGGCATGTACGATGACGGCTACGAGATGGACGACATGAAGTCGATGTACTCGTCGGTGCGGCCGGCGCAGGGGCAGGCGGGCATGGGCTCGCGCAGCACCATGTTTATGCCGCCCCCACAGGGGCAGATGACGCCGGGGCTCTACAGCCGCAGCTCGACGATGGGCAACATGCCGTACGGCGACCCTGGTCTGCAGCACCGGCAGTCGATGGCCAGCATGGGGATGGGCGTGCACCGCATGGGCAGTCCGTACCAGGACGCACCGATGACGAACACGGCGCGCGCGTCGCATCTGCGGTCGATGTCGAACTCGTCGCCGGCCGTGGGCGGGGCGGGCCTGCGGGCGTCGACGTCGAACTTGGGCTACATGGGCGGAGCGCGGACACCGCTGGGCGGGGCCGAGGCGGCACACCAGTCGGTGTTGTCGTTTGACTTCCAGCGCGGCCACGTGGGGCCGGACGACGGCATGATCGTGGAGGCGATCCAGTCGGTGCTGCGGGACGTGGACCTGGACACGGTGACGAAGAAGCAGGTGCGTGCGCTCGTGGAGCAGCGCCTGCAGACGGAGCTCGTGGGCGAGCGGCGCACATTCATGGACCGCCAGATCGACAACGAGCTCGCCAACATGTGAGGCGGTTGTCTTTTGTTTTTGCTTATTGCCTGGCCGGGAGGGGGTTTGGTCAAAAGAGAGTTTCCTGCATAGGGGTTCATTCTGGCGGTTCCTGCATAATCACGTTTTTGTATACGGCGTTGTTCTTTTTTCCAGTCGTTCCTTTTCTCAGCAGCTCTTCCATTTCTTGTTCTGGATCTGATTTTCTCGGGCTATATATAATATATGGGTTTGCCTTTGTTCACTCGATCGTCCCGACGCCCTTGAGCCGGAGATAGACGTCGGTGCCCCAGCCGTGGAGGCTCTGCACCGTGATGCCGCCGCCAAAGAACTCGGCATACGCCCTGCCCAGCGGCAGCCCGTATCCCAGCCCCGCGATGGAGCTGCCGCCGCCACCGGACGCGGACAGGATGTTGAGGCTGTCGTCCAGGGGCGGGTTCAGGGACGCCGGAGGCGGCCGCGAAGAGGGCGAGGATGACGACGCGGCCGCGCTCCCGGTTGCGGTCGTCGGCCCGTCTGTGTCGTACGGCGAGAACGTGGTGAAGGAGTAGGACCAGATGTTGGGCAGCACGTCCGGGCTGATGCCGCCGCCGCGGTCGCGGATGCGGATGGTGACGCCGGGCGCGTTGTCGTCGAGGGGGAGGATGGGGGGTGGCGGCTGCGAGGCGGGGTCGCCGGCGGCAGCGGCAGCGGCAGCGGCAACGGCGGCCGCGTGGTGCTTGTGGTGCTGGTAGTGGCGGTGGTGCGGCGGCTCCGGGGCGATGGTGATGACGACGGGCTCGCGGTGCATGCCGTTCTCGACGACGGCGCGGAACGCGTTCTTGAGCAGCTCGGTCACGATATACTCGAGGTGCATGGGCACGTAGGCAAAGGTGCAGCTGTCGGGCCCGCCGTCGCCGCCGCCGTCGATGCGCCACTGCGGGCGCACGCCGTACTTGAGCTCGCAGATGTCGGCGACGAACTCGGCGCAGCTGTCGACGGTGCGCGCGGGCCGCAGCTGGGTGTCGATGATGCCAATGTAGGACGAGGACGAGGACGACGCGGGCGCATACGGGCCGGCGGCGTTGCCGTTGCCGTTGCCGTTGCCGTCGCCGCTGCGCGCAAACGGCCGGCTGCTCTGGTGCAGGGCCAGGTGCTGCTCGGCAATCATGCGCGTGCCGATGCGGGCGCGCAGGTGCTCGTCGAGAAAGGCGGTGACGTCGGCGGGCGCAATGTACTTGCGGCACTCGAGAAAGCCCTGGGCCAGGACCGGGATGGTGTTGTGGTGCGTGGCGACGAGCTCGGCCAGCACGTCAGTAAAGGCAATCTCGTCGTCGAGCGTCGTGATGCCACTGCCGCTGCTGCTGCCGCTGCTACTGCCTCTGTCGCTGTCGGGTCGCCGCCGCGACGACCACGGCAGCAGCGACTGCAGGCTGTGGCGGTAGTTGCCGTAGATCTGGCGCACGTGCTGGTTGGACACGACGATGTAGGGCAGGTTGCGCAGGGCCTGCAAGCGGCGGGCGAGGCGCACGGGGATCAGCTCGAGGGCGAAGCTGGCGCTCTGCAGGAGGGCCTCTTCGCTGAGGGGAGGGCGGCCGTATCTGGGACGGGCGCGGTCAGCAAAGGTCCTTCGCTCTCGCTCTGGCTCTCGCTGTCTCTCCTCACCTGACTAAATCCGCCAGACGCAGCTGGTGCTGGTGCTCCTTGGCGAGTTGGGCAATGACATCGTCACGCAGCGGCGGCGCTTCTGTCTGGCGCTGGAGCAAGGTGGCGTGCGAGGAGAAGGGGCGGTGCGTACACGAGAGAGCGGCCGGGACGGCCGTCCGTGGCCTTGCGACGCGCCTCATGGCGGCATTGCGGGACTTGTTGTGTTGTCGCGGTCTTTGGTTTGCCAAAGCCTTGGCGGTTGGGTTGTACAACGTAGGGTTAGGAAGGAGTCACGCTGTAAGCTACGTGTATTACAAGTGGGGTACGGCGCTGTAGGCGGGGTCTACAGCGAGATTCACGGCATGCGCAGCAGAGGCGACCATCACCAGCAGAGACGCTGCAGTCTATTGTTGTCTGTCATACGAGTATGCTTTGCCCTATGCAACCTTATTTGGTATGGACCTCCCCGTCCAGCTCGACGTGCTGGACGTGCTCGTTCTTATCGAGCGTATGGACATGGCCCTCGGGGAACTCGACGCTGCGTTGCATTAGTGCTTCGTGTCCTTGGAACGAATACAGGCAAGGGTCTTGTAGTACGTACGTGAAAGCCTTGATGAGGGTGTACTCGTGGGTGATCTTGCCGCCCTGGTCAACAGCCTCTTTCTTGGTACTGTGTGAAGGTCAGCGGGCCGTCAGGTCTAGGACGCGGTCGTACAGGGCGAGTCTTACGCAGCCACCTGCTCCTCGTTGGCAGCGTCCTTCAGGGAAATCTGCACACACGTGTTAGAAAGCGGGCGAAAACGAATCAAGACACGGAAAGGATCAGCTACTCACGATGTAGGCCGGCATGATGGTGGTGGTGACGTATGAGCGACGACGGAATGAGATAGACAAAGAGACAGGCGATGAAACGAAGACAAATGGAAACGGTCGTGCGGAAGAAAGCTTCTGGTTGTCTGAAAGGGTCGTCGGCGTGGATGGTGGAAGAACAAGAGCGGATGACGAGGGGTGATGGCTGTACTTGTAAGATACGGGCGGGAGCTCCTTCCCGCTAGAGCCTGGCGCGGTTTCCAGCGGCTGACGGCTGAGCCAGCGCCCGGCGGGCAGCGCAGGGCGCTGGCGGAGGCATCCGAGGGAGCGCCCGAGGACCAATAGGGAGCCCATACGATCTGATCTCGTCCGTCTCCTTGACGAATGCTCGTCTCTCGCGCCGTGCGATTTCTTATACTGCTGCCTTATTGCAACCTCGTCGGAAGATGACGTCAGAGCCAATGAGCAGCGGCCATTTCACGCTGCAACAACTCGACAACGGTGCATGCTGCTGTTCAAGGTTTCACCACGCACATCCTGGATTCTGGTACTGCACGTTTGAATAAGGAGCCTTTTTCCGACAGTCGACCACAGGGCAACCACGGGTGCGCATGAACGCCCGAACCCTGAACGAGTTCGGTGTGGAGGGGGTGCTAAATAAAAACATGATTAGTCATTTTCGTCGTATCTTTTGTCTTATCGCCACCTGTCACGGACAGTCGCTCTGCAAATTTCCCCTTTCTCTCAACTCTATGTTCGCATTGATTCTTTGTCGTTCGCTTATCCCGTCTATTTACTTTGCTTCTATTTGCGTGTTGTCCGTCTAAGTCTCTACATGCGCCTTCATCGACTGTAGCCGTTACAGCATGCCGAGTAGCTGACGACCTCTGTTCGTCCCCCCTTGGCGCTCGTCTTCTTCTGCCCTGAACGATCACGACATCAACGCCCAACAACAGCTGAACGCGCGATATTAGCTTTTACGAATACGCCATTGTTCTCCTCGCCGCGTATGAACATCTGCAAAGGTCCTTGAACGGCCTAACTCCCGATCCGCAACTCTCCGAAACGCGACGCGCCGCTTCTCCTCGTCGCGATCCTCTATGGGAAACAAATGTACGCGGCACTTATCAAAGACATACATCGGCCAATTTTTAACGAGCGTTTTCTCACGAAACAGGGCGATGGGGCGTCATCATTGATGCCGGATCCTCGGGCAGCCGCCTGCATGTCTACCGCTGGAAAGACGCCGCGCGTGCGCTCAAAGACGCGTCGACCGACGACCTGCAGAGCCTACCCAAGATTAAGACAAAATGGACCAAGAAGATCCACCCGGGCGTGTCCGCGTTCGGCGAGAAGCCGGCTGAGATTGGCGCCGCGCATCTAAAGGCGCTTGTCGACTACGCCCTGGAGGTCGTTCCGAAGGACATGGTTGCCGACACGCCCATCTTCCTCATGGCCACGGCCGGCATGCGCTTTCTTCCCCAGCCGCAGCAAACCGCCCTGCTACGCGAGATGTGCTCCTACTTCACCGAGAACACCCCGTTCTCGCTGCCCGACTGCGCCCAGAACATCCAGGTCATCCCCGGCGAGACCGAAGGTCTCTACGGCTGGCTCGCCGCCAACTACCTCCTCGGCGGGTTCGACCACCCCGAGGAACACCAGCACGGCCAAGAACACACCACCTATGGTTTTCTCGATATGGGCGGCGCATCTGCGCAGATTGCGTTCGCCCCCAACATCACCGAGGCTGCCGAGCACGCCGACGCTTTGAAACTGGTGCGCCTGCGCACCCTCGACGGCCGGCCGGCCGAGCACCGCGTTTTCAGCGCCACATGGCTTGGGTTTGGCGTCAACAAGGCCCGCGAGTCGTACGAGGAAGCTTTGATTGAGAGCAACCGTGACGTGCTGGCCAAGGGTGGCGCCATCCCGGACCCGTGCTTGCCCGAGGGACTCCGTACCACAGGCGCGACGAAGTTTGTAGGCACGGGCGATTTCACAAAGTGCCTGGTGCGCACCCGGCCTCTTCTCGCTGCGGACGCCTCGTGCGGAGAGGGCACACAGCCGTGTTTGATCCACGACCCGGTGCCGAGCATTGACTTCAACGTGAACCATTTTGTCGGGGTGTCGGAGTACTACCACACCACGCACGGCTTCTTTGGCGAGAAGGGCGACCTGGCCTACGACTTCACCACCTATCAACGCCGCGTGAATGACTTCTGCGACCGGCCGTGGACCACCATTGCCAGCGACATTGCCGACGCGGCAGCGCGCAAGGGCAAGGACCAGGCGCACGTGGACCGCAAGCTACAAGACGCGCAGGAGGCGTGTTTCAAGGCGTCGTGGGTCATCAACGTGCTGCACGAGGGTATTGGCATTCCGCGCGTGGGCCTCGACAAGCTTCCGGAGGATACACCTGGTAGTAGCCTGACAGACCCGTTCCGGCCCGTGGACACGATCGACGGCGTGGAGGTCAGCTGGACGCTGGGGCGAATGCTGCTGTACGCGTCGGGGCAGGTGCCGCCGCATGCTGCCAAAGGCGGCTCGGCTGAGACGGACCTGCTTCCGGTCGGGTTCGGCAGCAACACCCGGGACGGCAGCATCCCTGCGGACTTTACGTATGCCGGGTCAACCTGGACGTTAAAGGGGAAGGGCAGCGACGACGACGATCTTTTGGAGCGGCCGGGTCTGCTGCTTTTCCTGCTAGTGCTGTTCCTGGCGCTGGCGTACGCCGTGCTGCGGTCGCCAGAGCGGCGCATGCGTCTGTTTGCCAAGGTGGGCGCCCTGGGGTGGCGGAGCTCGCTGCCGTGGTTGCCTGGAAGCTCCCGGCGGTCGCGGGGCCGGTTTGGCGGCAGCGGCGATGCGTCGGCCGGGGACGGCCGCCGGCGCCGGAGCCT
Organism: Ceratocystiopsis minuta; assembly: GCA_001676865.1. Lineage (NCBI taxonomy): Eukaryota > Fungi > Ascomycota > Sordariomycetes > Ophiostomatales > Ophiostomataceae > Ceratocystiopsis > Ceratocystiopsis minuta. The sequence continues at coordinate 56,097 of LZPB01000080.1, forward strand.
GGTGAACCTGGCGAAGCGCATGCTGTTCCGGCCGCCGCGGCACGACTACGAACGCGTGCTCGAGGAGGGCGGGGGCAGCGGCTTCGGCGGTGGCGACGGCGCGGGCGGGTACCCGGCGGACCGTCGCACCAGTGCGGTCTTTGAGCTGGGCGACATGGGCGGGGACGGCGAGAGCATACACGAGGGCGTGCTTTCGTCGGCATCGTCGGCGTCGTCATCTGCTGCCGCGGGGACCTCGGCCGGCAGCAGCGGCTCCTCCGCGCGCCTAGCACGCGCGACAAGCACGCCGCAGTTCCACGCGGAGGTGGTGTTTGGCGGCGACGGCGGCAGCGGCACGGTGGGATCGGCCATTGACCGGAGCGGATTGGCGGTGCGGACCGAAAGCCGGGAGCGGCTGGGCGGGCCGACCAACCTGCAGATGCTGAACGCAGGGCGGCGCAGTCGGGCGACAAGTCCGACGCGGCTGAAGAGTCCGTTGGCGACGCCGCTGGAGGACGAGTAGCGGGTGTGGTGTATTTCTAGGGCGTTTTGGGATGCTTCTTTTGTCTTTTCTGGGTAATATGCAGGCGCATCTTGCAGCGACGGGGGGCCACGGCCGGCAGCTTGGGATCTCTTGCTTTTCTCTCCAATGCGCTCATTATAAGCCCTTAGGGGTTGGGCAAAGTCTAATGTGTACCAAGAACCATGAACAAAAACAATGCAATCTCGTGTATGCAAAACCGGACAACGCCTGTGACCGGAACATGGTCCAAACCGAGTGGGTATCATAACAAGTAAAGCAAAAAGACAGCCAAAGAACACCTCCGCCTTCTCAACGATCCAGGGCGCGGGCCTTGACGAAGCGATTAACCTGCTCGCGCGTCCGCTTCTCGTCGTAGTCTTCGTTGCACATGTAAAACGAAATCAGCTCCTGTGTGCAGTCGATCGTCGCGTCCATATCCATCCCGCTCTCGGCCAGCCACTTGACCAGCCACTGCATAAGTGTGCTGCGGCTAGCAGCGTCCGCGCCCGGCGCGGGCTCATCGGCGGCGGCGGCGGCGGCAAAAGACGGAGCCTGTGCCTGTGGCGGCAGCTGCATCTGCTGCTGGAAGGTCTGGGGAGGCATGCGCTGCTGCTGCTGCTGCTGCTGCTGCTGTTGCTGTTGCTGTTGTTGCTGCAGCGGCGCAGACTGGACCATGCTATACCCGCCCGTCATGGGGACGTTGGCGGTGGTCTGCATCATGTTGCTCATGCCGGGCATGCCGCCGGTCCCGCCCATACCAGACATGCCTTGCAGGCCAACCATTCCGGCCATGCCCATCAGGCCCAGCATGCCCGGCGTGCCCGGCCCGCCGCCCGGTGTGCCGGCACCGCCGCCTGGCGTCGAGGTGCCCAGAGACGAGAAGGTGGCGGGCGGGAGGTAAAGCGACTGGTAGGAAGCGCCGCCTGGCGCGCCTGTTGTGGCCATGGCGTTGGGGACGAGGCCGGCCGACGTGCCAGCGCCGAGCGTGAGGCTGCCGCCACCCGAAGCGGATTGCGGCACCGCGCCGCCCGCCAGAGCGCCGCCGGCGGAGGGTGCGCCGGTGACCGATGGCGACGGCCCCATGTTTGGCTGCAGGAGCAGGACCCACATGAGGGCGGTGACGGCAATGACATGGGGCGCGTAGAGCAGCGGCAGGTCGGTCATAAAGCTGTCGTTGACGACGCTCCAGGCCTGGCCAACCTCTTCGGGGGAGAGGCCGAGCTCGCCTTGCAGGATGGTCAGGGTGCGGTAGGGCAGGTGGACGATGAGGTGGGAGCTGAGCTCGCTGATAACGAAGAACTCGCACTCGCCGAGGCGCGTCAGCTCGAGGCAGGCGGCCTGGTCGGGCCACAGCGCCTTGGCCTCCTGGACGACCTGCCGGATGTGCTGGGGGCACTCCTCGGTCTTGCAGGCGAGGTAGAGCACGGTGGCCATGACGAGGTAGGGGTTGGTGCGGCGGATCTCGACGCGGCAGAAGAAGCGCTTGAGGTAGATCTGGGCGGTGGCGAACGGCTGCTGACGCAGGTTGAGGCGCTTGGAGAGACGCAGCATTTCTGGCAGCGGTCAGAACACGGAGTCTGCGGTCTGCAAGGGTAGGACAAGGGACAGGGAGACGCACGGCCATTCAAAAAGATATTGAGGTGTCGCGGCTCCGGCAACGGGTAGAGCTGCACGAGGGTGCGCTCCTCCTCGTAGCGGCGCTGGCGCATGGCCGCCAGCTGCTCCTTTGAGAACTCCCAGAACCGGTGCTGGGTCGATTCCCAGTAGTTGGAAGCCATTTTGCAGCGGCGCGCGGAGGCGGAGGGCGTGGGCGTGGGCAGGCGAAGAGAGGGGGAGGCTTCCGGTGGCCGGGAAAGCTCAACAGGGGACGTTCAAGAAGGATTATGTAAAAACACGTGCAGCTGCGGCTGCTATAATGGCCGGCTGCTGATTGCACGGAAAGAACAGAACGGTCCGAAAGCACCGGTTTCAGCCGCCGGCACTTTTGTTTCTATTGTTTTGTTCTATCACTGGGCGTGTTTTCCTGTCAACGAGACCTTCCCCCGTCGCACGGTTCAATTGGCCGGGCGCTCTTCTCGCAGCCGCCTGTCGACCTTCTGTTTGGCTGCACAGTGCACCATAGCGTGCGGATTACGAGCATTCCCAGCTGTTAGGCGCTGAACGGGAAAGAAGGATCCGCCCACAAAACGTCACTTGTCGATTTTCTCGATTTTCTCGATTTCTCTAATTCCTAATCTTTTTTCAACCCCCCCTCCCTCCCTCTCCTTGCAGCGTTCCCGCATCTCGCGCACGACCACACGCCCATCCTCGTGCTCCCTGATGCTGAAGCATTGACCCGACCATCCGAAACGATCGCTTTCTCCGAGCAGGCCCTCGAGCGCGACCTCCCATTCTCTCCCCACCCCCCTCCTGCCGCCCTTTTTCCCCGGCCATGGTGCGCCGAGTATGACCACTGGCGACAACATGGCCTCCGCGGCGGCCACAGCTAAGGCAGCAGCTCCAGCCAGCGGGTCGCTGACCGCCGCGGCCGCCTCCGCGTTCGATGCCGAGCTGCAGAAGGAGCGCGGCGAGCGGGTCGAGGATCTCTGGCGCCGCCTCGACCCCCAGGGCGACAAAGAGCTTGACTTCAAGGGCCTTAAGAAGGGCCTTAAGAAGATTGATCATCGTGGGTGCTCACCGGTGTCGGACTCGGCCCTCCCCGCGGTGCCTGCTAACCCACCCAGCCATGAAAAATGCCGACGAGATGCTGCGCGACATCATCCGGAGAGTCGACAGCAACGGTGACGGAAAGATCCAATTCGAAGGTGACTCGAGCCAGGAGGGCCGGAGGCGGTGCTGCACTGCGGTACTGCGACACGGCGACACGGCGACACCACAACAGACCACTAACCATGCCCAGAATTTCGCGTCTTCGTCGAGGCAGCCGAGCGCCAGCTGCTGCTGCTGTTCCGCTCGATCGACCGCGACCACGACGGCCGGCTCAACCGAAACGAGCTGCGGGCCGCCTTTCAGAAGGCAGGCCTGGCCGTCCCGGCACGGCGCCTCAACGGGTTCTTTGACGAGATCGACAGCAACCGCGACGGCTTCATTTCGTTTGACGAATGGCGGTACGCGCCTTTTTTTTATTCGTCTTCTTTCCTGCCTGTGTGTGTGCTGTCTAACATGATAGGGATTTTCTCCTTTTCGTTCCCGTCAAGGGCAGCTACGAGTACTCGACGCTCGAGGCTGCCTTCTCTTACTATGCATCCATCGTCATACTCAACGCCGAAGGCGATTCGATGGTCAGCGACGAGACGCTGGAGGGCTTAGGTACGACCGGCTTCCTCTTCCAAGCCCTTTTTGGTTCCATCTTGAAGCTTGCCAAGCCGGAGTCGACTGCGGCCCCGGGCGTGGAGCAGCCGCGCCAGCACCACCGCTCTCGCATACGACAACCGTCGCCGGACAGCGCCTCAGAACGAATACCCTCTGTCTCCGGTTCACCACCAGCGCCATCGCCGCCACCGCCGCCGCTGCCGCCAGATGCAACGCCAGAAAAAGAGGGATTGATGCCGGGTGCTGGGACGACGAGCGGCGGCAGAGGCGGGGGGCACGGTGCAGGTGCTCCCCGCGAAGCTGCGCGCAGTGTTGCCGAGGGGGGCGTTGCCGCCGGCACAACGAGCATCGGCAGCGGGGCGGGCGGACTCAGCTACGGAGACGAAGACGAAGTCTACGAGGACCTCGACACAGACGAATTCGCGGAGCCAACACCATCAGCAAACACAGCGCCTTCCGGGACCAAGCTTCAAAAGACCCAAAAAGCGGCCGGCGGTGCAAAGGAGAGCAAATATCAACTGACACAATACGTGCCCCATCCAGGCTATTTCTTGGCGGGCGCGCTGGCGGGCGGCATCTCGCGCACGGCCACGGCGCCGTTTGACCGGCTAAAGGTGTACCTCCTCGTGAACACGCGCGGCGTAGTGCCCAGTGGTGGCAGCGGTGGTGCGGCGGCTGCTACCGTGGCGTCTGCGGGCAGCAAGGGCACCACGGGCGCGGCCTCTGCAGCTTCGTCGACCAAAACGGCTGCAGCGAAACTGGGCCGACTGCCGGTGGTTCCGCGCGTCAGTGGCGGGACGATCCCGGAAGCTGTGGCCAGTCTGTACAAGGCGGGCGGTTTCCGGACATTCTTTGCAGGTACGTGGCTGATGTGCGGTGGGGGAGAGGGAGGGTGTCGTCTTTGCTGACCCGACATCCAGGGAACGGTCTCAACGTGGTCAAAATCATGCCGGAGACGGCAATCAAGGTACGACTGCTCCAGGGTTCCCGAACACCGTCTAAACATCTGCTGACACGGAGCAGTTCGGCTCGTACGAGGCGGCCAAGCGGGGGTGCGCGGCGGTGGAGGGCCACAACGACCCGATGCGGATCAAGCCGTCGTCGAAGTTTGTGGCGGGCGGGCTGGCGGGCATGGTGGCGCAGTTCTTTGTGTACCCGCTGGACACGCTCAAGTTCCGGCTGCAGTGCGAGACGGTGCAGGGGGGCGCGACGGGCAACGCGCTGCTGGTGCAGACGGCGAAGCGGATGTGGGCGTCGGGCGGGGTGCGGGCGGCGTACCGGGGCGTGACGATGGGGCTGATTGGGATGTTCCCGTACAGCGCGATCGACATGGGGACGTTTGAGCTGCTCAAGGCGACGTTTACGCGGTACAAGGCGCAGTACTACGGGCTGCACGAGGAGGACGCGGCGCCGGGCAACGTGGTGACGGGGGTGATCGGGGCGACGTCGGGGGCGTTTGGGGCGTCGGTGGTGTACCCGCTCAACGTGCTGCGGACGCGGCTGCAGACGCAGGGGACGGCGATGCACCCGCCGACGTACACGGGGATCTGGGACGTGGCGCACCGGACGCTGGCGAACGAGGGCGTGCGGGGGCTGTACAAGGGGCTGACGCCGAACCTGCTCAAGGTGGCGCCGGCGCTGAGCATCACGTGGGTGGTGTACGAGCGGTCGAAGAAGCTGATGGGGCTGCCGTAGAGGGTGGTGGGGGGTTCAGGGGGGAGGGAGGGAGGATCGAGGAGAGATCGAAGAGAGATCGAAGAGGGGGCCGGGGACGAGCCGGATAGAGCATGGCTTTGGCGTTTTTGATTTGCTTGGCAGCGGATTCACGACAGGCTTGACGAGACAGAATATACTGCGTTACCGGAGTGAACAGGAGAGCGTGCGAGAAGCGCCGGTGTCCGAGGGAGGAGAGGGGAGCGAAGGGAGGGGGAGAGAGAAATGGATGGCGTGACGGATGCTTTTTTTTCTTTCTCACGGAACGTTCTCTCTCTTTCTGCTTCCCGCTCTCGTCCGCTCTCGTCCGCTCTCGTCCGCTTTTCCGGCTTTCATTCTTTTAGGTAAAACAAAAACAGGAGACGGCCAGGTCGCAGCGGAGGACGCGCTGGGACGGCGTGTAAGTCGGGGCTTCGGGCCAGTGGTAGCGCGGCTCTAGCCCATCCCCCCGTATTTTTTCTGTTTTTTTGAGTTTTTTCTGCTGCCTGTCGGTTGACGGAGACGGCCGACGGGTTAGGCAACCACATTTCGCTGGGAGTTGAAAGAGCACATAAGCCCACGGCGAGGAGGAGGAGGAGTTGTGATTGTTTTTGTTTCTCAGAGAAATAAGTCTATTCAATTATAGATTTTTGATTGTTGCATTGTTTTGTTTTCTTTTTATTTTACCTTTTTGGAAAAAAAAAACACTTACACCAATGAACTACTCCGACGACGTCCGCCAGCCCCTGCTAGGGGCTGGCCGCGTTGAAAAGACCGACAGCCTGGCGCCGCCGTCGTACACGGCGTTCTCCTCGGCCGCCGGCGCCGACGTGGAGGACGGGCCGGGCGAGGCCTTTTTCAGCAGCCCGGCCGGCGGCGTGCCGGAGCGGGCCGGGTTCCTGTCGGCGCTGCTGCCGGGCCGCCGCGGCAGCCACCACCACTACTACCACTACTACCAGCAGGGCCCGCCGCCGCCGGCGCGGTGCGCGCGCCGGCACCAGCGCAGCTGCTGCCGCAGCCTGTGCATGCACCTGTGCTGCGTGGTGCTGCTGGCGCTGGTGGCGCTGTACGTCGGCGGCGTCAGCCTGGGGCTGATCAACAGCGGCTTCCGCTTCTGGCACCCGACGCTGCGGCCGCACGGTGGGAACGGTAGCAGCCACCACAACGACGACGCCCTGCCGCCGCTGGCGCCGGGCGCGCCCGACGCGCCGGCCCACACGCTGCCGAGCCACCCGGCGCCGCCGGCGCGCGTGACGCTGCCGCCGCCGTCGCCGTCGGCGCCGCTGGCGGGCGCGCTGTTCCTTCCGGGGCGGCAGTGCCAGGCGCACAACGGCGGCAAGACGATCCGGGTGATCCCGTCGACGGCGTACGACGTCGTCTTCGGCGAGGACGCGCGCCTGGCGGTCGAGCAGAACGTGACGCGCTGGAGCCCCGACACCTCGGCGGCCGCCGGGGCGGCGGCGTTCCTGGACCCGCTGGACGCGGACGTGTCCGAGGCGGTCGTGGGCCAGCTGCGCCGCGTGCCGGTGCAGGTATACGGCGACGTGGTGATCCGGGCGGGCGCGCGGGCGGGCGTCGAGATCGAGGCGCTGGCCAACGACGAGCGCATCCGGGCTCAGGCGTCGTTTGACGCGGCCGGCCAGGCGCTGGCCGTGACCGTCGACGACGGCGTGTGGGAGTCGGTCGACACGGCGCCGGGCAAGCCGGAGACGGACCCGTGGCCGTGCCTGGTGGTGCGCGCGACCGTGTGGGTGCCGCCGGCCGCGGGTCCGGCCGAAGCCGCCGCGGCGCTGCGCGCGCTCGACGTGATGGCTGTGCACCTGGGCGTTGTTGTCGCCGATGACGTGGCGCTGGCCGTGCGCGACGCCGTTCGCCTGGCGTCCGTTGTCGGCGACATCGACGGCCACTACGACGTGGCCGCCGACGCGCCCTCGACCAAGGAGGCGGCCGCCGGCTACGTCTTCGACGCGCCCAAGGTGCTGCTCGCCTCGACGTCGGGCCACATCCACGGCCTGTGGGCGCGCCGCAACCGCCTGGTCGCCTCCACCGCCTCGGGCGACATCGCCGTCGCCGTGCGCGCCCTGCCGCGCGCCGAGCACCACCATGACGACGACGGCGACGACAACGACGAGAAGGACCACCAGGGCCTCGGCAACGTCATCCTCGACTCCACGTCTGGCAACATCGACCTGCGCGACGCCGCCGCCGACCCGGCCGCGCCGCCGCACCGCCTCGTCGCCAAGACCAAGTCCGGCGCCATCACCGGCGCCGCCTCCTTTGCCCAGTACGCCGGCCTGCACACCGTCTCGGGCGCCATCGCGCCGCGCCTCGCCGCCGTCCGCTGGCCTGCGCCCGGCAGCGTCGCCACCACCAAGCTGCACCCGGCCTTCCTCGGCACCGATACCGTCAGCGGCGCCACCGACCTGACTGTTACTGCCGCCGATGGCCCGCTGGACTTCCTCCGCAGCAGCCACCGCGCCGTCTCCGGCCCCGTCACCCTGCACTACCCGCTCGCCTGGACCGGCTACCTCGAGCTCGTCAGCCGCTTCGGCGGCAGCGTCGCCGTCCACGGCGACAACGTCGTCGAGCTGCCCACCGGCCCGCACGGCTCGCCCGTGGGCCACCGCCTCGTCGCCCTCAAGGACATCGTCGCCGGCGCGCCTTCGTCCAACATCACGGCCGCGACCGTGAGCGGGCCGGTGGACCTGTCGTTCTGAGGAGGCGGTGTTTCAGACTGTGTATTGATTGTTTCCTGTTATTTCGTCACGCATCATGAATCTCAAAGAATGAATTTTCAAAAATATAAAGAAAGTGCTTCTGTCGCCATTTGTGTTTGTGTTTGTAGGACGAAGGGGTAAACGCGGCGAATCTTCTTCATTCAAGAGCGAGGGCGGTGAAGCGACACATCACGAAGAGGAAGGAACGAGGGGCGCAAGGCCCGTAATGGAAGACAGAGGACAGAGCTGTAGGGGGTTTTCTCCCATCACCAGCAAGTATTCATCGTCTTTTATTCTTCTTTCACCCAACTCTAGTCTTTTGAGACCCTTGTGCTCGTTTGTGTTCTGCCTTTCTAGGCGCCCAGTTGGCGATGGCGAGTATCCCCGAAACCAGTTCTTGGCCGTTTATTGTTTAAAACTGCCCTTATTCTGCTAACGTGTACTTTGAGATGTCGAACGAGAAAAGGAGAAAAGCGATCCCACAACCTGACGCATCTCGGCTAAAGGTTGCCCGACAACGCAATGCATACTCGTACAGAGCACAGGGCGCAGCGGGTGTGGCTCGGAGCTTAGATACGACGGCACCCATACGACAGTCGTGCAGCCCTCGCTGGAAAAGGAGGAAGAAAGAAAAATGTCCAGGGAAAAAAGGAAAGCAAGAGAAATACACTGAAACAAACTCGACATGCTGCTCCCCAGGCAGCCGCGCATGTGGTCGCCTTTTGGGCCGGCTGCGCCGCAGCGGCGGCTAAAAAAAGGCAGAAACAGGGGCGTGGTCGACCAGTCAAAGCGGCCGGGGATGCTTCATGGTGTGCGACCCCTGCCCGGGTCGATTGGGCTGGGCGTCTCGACGACGGGTAGGCTGTGATATATGACGGCGGGGGAGGTCGGTTTGGACCCTTCTCTTTGCTGTGCTTTACGGGTCGACTCTTCATTTTTTTTCAGTCTGTGTACTTGTCTCCCTCTTCTTCTTGTTTACTCGCATCTTCATCCTCGCCTCCATGCCCTTCCTCTCCTCGCCATGTGGAGTTCGCTCGGCAACGAACCCCTCCCAGAACGCTCGCAGTGGGTATCTGAGCCAAACAACCGCGGCACCTACAGCATCGTGTCGTCGTGCCTGCTGACGCTCGCCCTGTGCATCTGGTCCTGCCTCCACCTGAACGTGCCAGAGCAAAACGATGGCTACACCCACCGCGTGCTGAAGAAGACCAAGTGGATGCTCATCGGGCTGCTGGCGCCCGAGGTCGTCGCCTTCTTCGCCGCCTGCCAGTGGCGCGAACAGCGCGACCTGTCCCGGGACGTGTTGGACGGCCTGGCGTGGCGTAACCCGCCGCCGCCGACGCGGCAGCGGTCGTGGCCGGCATACACACTACGGCGGCTGCGCTGCCTGTGGCCGCGACGGCGGCGCGACGGCAAGGACGAGGCGCCTAACAGCGACGACGGCCCGCGGCTCGACAGCCCTCGCCTCTATGCGTGGACGGCGACGCACAGCTTCCTCGCGCTCATGGGCGGCTTCGCGTTCGACAACAGCCGCGACCCGGCGGGCTACCCGCTGCCTAACGGCCGGCAGCGGCTGACGATCCTGCCGGACGGCATTCTCGATCTGGCGCGCTACCACCCCGACGTGCTGCCGGACCTGGCGACGGCGGCCATCACCGACAAGAGCAAGACCAGCGCGGTGGCCAAGCTGATCGCTTGCGTGCAGGCGCTGTGGTTCTGCGCGCAGATGATTGCCCGCATGGCGCAGCACCTGCCGCTGACCATGCTCGAGCTCATCACGTTCGCCCACGCCCTGTGCGCCCTCTTTGTGTACGCCGTGTGGTGGAACAAGCCGCTGGACGTCGAGGAGCCGTTCCTGATCTACCTAGAGCGCGGGTCCGAAGCCGCCGCCGTGTGCACGCGCTACTGCGGCAACCACGTGTGGACGGCGGCTTTGGCGGAGGCGGACAAAGAGACGGACGCGGCGAGCAGCCGCCGCCGCAGCAGCAGCAATAGCAGCAGTCATAGCGAAGGGCCGGACGAAGAGGCGGCACCGCCCCCGGCACAGCCATCGTCGCCCCCGGGCGTCACCGTGCTCAACCAGAGCGACCCCGTCGAGTTTGTCCACGAGCTCCCGCTCATGGGCACGTCATGGTGGCTCTACCGCTTCGAGCACTGGCGCGCGCAGTTCCAGGGCGCCGCCCGCGTCCTGCGTGGCGGCACCGGGACGGGCGTCGGCGCCGCCCCCGCCACCCGCATTACGACCAGTATGGTGGCCGTGCGCCGCAACAACCTGTCGCTGGGCATCCGCACGTCGACGACACTCGCGCTCGCACTCATCAACGTCGCCTACAACAGCTGGCACCTCACCGCGTGGGCCGGCCCGTTCCCCAGCGCCGCGGCGCAGCTGCTGTGGCGCGTGGCCGCGACCGTCCCCAGCGGCCTGGTGCTGCTGCTCGTCGCGCTGTATTTTCTGCACGGGAAGTACGCGTTTGTGCTGTTCGAGGCGTGCTGCGGCCTGACGGCGGTGGCCATGCTGGCCGGCCGGCTGTACCTGGTGGGCGAGAGCCTGGCCGGCCTGGGGCGCGTGCCGCCGGGCGCGCTGGTAGAGCCAGACTGGTCGCCGTACTTTCCGCACATTGGGTGAGGAAGTGAGATATCGAAGAGATCTGGCAGGCACTACTCGTATGACTTATGAATATATGAAGCGTTTTGGATAGGCGAAAGACCTCGCACGGCGGCCGGTCCAGCCACTTCCACGTGACCCCTGTCCGCCGCCCGCCCCGGAAGTCTGCCTGGCGCTAGCCCCTTTAGCGGGCTTCTCGCCGCATGCTCCCCCCGCACCAGGGCAGCGATCGGCGTTAAGCTGTCGTCGTCGTCGTCGTCGTAGTCGTACGACGACAACGGTTTTCCTCTTCTTCACCCTTTCCGCCTCCTTCGCCATGGCAACCAAAAAGGTTCGCCAGAGGATTAGCTATGGTGTGTATAGGGCGCGCTGTGCCTGTTGGCTTCTGCCGTGCTGACCAGACAAAGTTCTCGAAGATGCGCAGTCCGTGGGCCACCGACTCGGCGTCAATGGCCTCGACGTCGACAGCGAGAACAACATCCTGTAGGGCAGGCTTCTGTCCGCTTTGTGTCTGGGCCTGCGCTAACGGGGTCTTTGCAGGTACTCGGGTGGTCGAGACGGCGTGGTGTGCGCGTGGGACCTGCACCTCGACCGCGCCGCGAAGCCCTCTGTGACGGACGAGACGGCGCCCCGCGACGGCCAGGACGGAAACGACGCCGACGGCAAGAGCCAGCCGGCGGCGGCGGCACGGCCGCACGTGCAGACGGCGACGTCGCGGGCGCAGACGCAGGCGCACACGCACTGGATCAACGACATTGTGCTGGCGCAGAACAACGCGGCGCTGGTGACGGCGTCGTCGGACCTGCTGGTCAAGGTGTGGCGGCCGCGGGCGGACGACAACGACGACGAGCCGGCGGTGCTGGGCAAGCACGCGGACTACGTCAAGTGCGTGGCGTCGCCGGGGCAGGCGGCGACGTGGGTGGCGTCGGGCGGGCTGGACCGGCGCATCTGTCTGTGGGACCTGCACGGCGGCGGAAAGACGCTGGAGATCGACGTCAGCGGCGAGGAGCACGCGGAGAAGGGCAGCGTGTACGCGCTGCGCGCGACGCACGCGCTGCTGGCCAGCGGCGGGCCCGAGTCGACGGTGCGGCTGTGGGACCCGCGCGTCGGCGGCAAGAACATCACCAAGTTTGTCGGCCACACGGACAACGTGCGCGCGATCCTGGTCAACGCCGCCGGCGACACCGTCGTCAGCGCCAGCGCCGACCAGACCGTCAAGGTCTGGAGCGTCACCGCCGGCCGCTGCATGCAGACCCTGACCATGCACAGCGACAGCGTCTGGTCGCTGTACAGCGCCCGCCCCGACCTCGGCGTCTTCTACAGCAGCGACCGCTCCGGCCTCGTCGCCAAGACCGACGTCCGCGGCACCCTCGACGACGTCGACCGCGGCCTGTCCGTCGCCGTCGCCCAGGAGCACCACGGCGTGTCCAAGGTCGTCGCCGCCAACGGCTTCCTCTGGACCGCCACCGCCAGCTCGTCCATCAACCGCTGGGCCGACGTCGACACCGGTGGCGGACACGACAACGACGACGACGACGATGACGCCCTCTTTGTCGCAACACCCGCCGCCACCGGTGCTGCCGGCCGGCCCCATAGCGCCTCCGTGTCGTCGCAGTCCGCGCCCGCCCGCGTGCGCGCCATCCCGCCCGACATCCCCGCCAAGTCGATCCTGCGCATCACCAACACGGCCGCGTTCCCGTCGTCGCGCCCGGTGCCGGGGGGGTCTGCCGGACAGGAGGAGCCCGCGGAGGCCGCGAAGACCAAGGCCGCGGCGGCCACCGGTGGGGAGGACGGGGCCGAGCCCGTGCACCGGCTGCCGGTCGAGACGATCGAGGGCAACTTTGGGCTGGTCAAGCACCGGCTGCTCAACGACCGCCGCCGCGTGCTGACCCTGGACACGGCCGGCGAGGTGCTGCTGTGGGACATTATCCAGTGCAAGCGCCTGCGCAACTTTGGCAAGCGCCACCTCGAGGACGTCGAGCCCGAGGTCAACACCACCGAGGCCGTCGCGCCCTGGTGCTCCGTCGACGTCAGCTCCGGCACCCTGACCGTCGTGCTCGAGCAGTACAACTGCTTCGACGCCGAGATGTACGCGGACGAGCTGGTCCTGGAAGAGCCGTATTCTTTCCGGGAGGACCAACGAAGTGAGTCCCCCCCTCCCTTTGTTGATTTGTGTTTGCCTAACAACCAGTCAACCTCGGCAAATGGATCATGCGCTACCTCTTTGCCAACCTGATCGAGGAGGAGATCCGCCGCGACAACATGTTCCGCATCAAGCACAACGAGGCCGCCCAGCGGCGCATCCAGGCCGCCCAGGCGGCCGCGGCGGCCGTGGCCGCGGCCACCCCGACCACGGTCACGGCACAGAGCAGCAGCAGCATGCTGCTGGACGCCGTGCCAGGCCCCGGCACGGTGCCGGCGACGCCCGCCTCCGAAAAGGACGACTACTTTTCCACGGCCATTGCGGCGGTGGAGCCGGCCGTGACACCAGGCCGGGTGACGACGGCGCCGGCCGCCGCAGCAGCGGGCGATGCGGCGGGGACGACGACGACGACCGGCGACGCAGCGGCCGCCACGACGACGCCGGCCACCCCTAAGACGGGGGGCACGCCGTTTGGCAAGAAGTTCCGCATGGGCATGTCGTTTGGAACGAAGAAGCTGGGGCGGTCGGCGTCGACGAGCGTGGTGGAGAAGCCGGCGCTGGAGAAGGACAAGGCGGGCGGCGGTGGCGACGAGGCCAGCGATGCGGCGGCGGCGGCTGCGGCAGCAGCAGCAGCAGCCGACGCCGCCAAGGACGACGAGCCGGCGGTGGACGACTGCTTTGCGGGCGTGGTGCAGCGGATGCGCAACGCGTACGAGCGGCAGGCGGCGGCGCAGCCGGCGCAGCTGGTGGCGTCGCGCATCACGCCGTGCCCGCCGGACGAGGCGCCGCGGCTGCGGCTGCCGCCCAAGATGAAGGTGATCATCCAGGAGGAGCTCAAGGGCGGCAGCATCGAGCTGTACCGCGGCACCGTCGGCAGCATGGGCCAGCCGCGCGACGTGGACACGATCGAGCGCTGCGCGCCGCTGTGGCTGGCCGAGGCGCTGCTGGCCAACAACGCCGCCGGCAAGGAGACCAACAAGATCTCGTTTGTGCTGCTGCCGTACAAGGACCTGCTGCCGCCGCTGGTGACCGCGGCGGCGGCGGCAGCGGCAGCGGCGGCGGCGCAGACACAGACACAGGCGCAGGCGACAGGCTCCGAAGCAGCGTCGGCAGCAGCCACGACGGCTGCATCGGACGGTGTTGCCTCCGACGGCGGTGCTGCAGCGGCCACGTCGACGTCACCAGGGGCCACGACGGCCACAGACGGCACGACGACGGCGGCGGCGGCGAGCCCGGGCGACGCGGCCGCCACCGACGGCGCCGCGGCCGACGGCGGCGCCAGCGCCAGCGCCAATGCCACTGCCAACGCCAACAACAACCGGCTCAACGCCAACCAGATGCTGCGCGTCAAGAAGATCCTGGCGTACGTGGCCGAGAAGATCGACATGCAGGCGGCCGAGCCGGTCGACGCGGACGCGCGCGGCAGCGGCGACGGGCTGCGGCCGGAGGAGTACCTGGAGCTGTACTGCAACGAGCAGGTGAGTGCCCCCTCTGCGTATACCTCTTGCAGAGGGATTGCTAACAGTCAGCGCCTCCCCAACGCGATGAGCCTGGCCACGGTGCGCGCGCACATCTGGAAGAACAGCAGCGACATTGTGCTGTACTACAAGGCCAACGGGCGCAAGGCGCTGCCGGGGCCGGCGCGCGCGGCAGCCACCGCTGCCGAGGCCAACGGGGTGCCGCAGGCCGGGCCGGAGGGCGTGTCGGGCGTTTCGGCCTAGGCGAGCGAGGAGAGGAACGGTGGAAGAGGGAAGAAAAAGTGTTTTTGTCCAGGTGGTCCCCTTTTTTTGTATAGCATTACACGCGGTTCGCCCGCCCCTGTCCCGACCTGAACCTGATGGTCTACTTGTACATGTCTTTCTGCCACCGCCATCACGGCTATTTGTGCCTGTCTTTCTGCCTCACCTCTCCGTCCTGGCCCCCTCGATCGTGTTCACGACCCATTGGTAGCTGCCGAGGAAGATGGCGCCGCCGATGCTGATCCAGGTGACGCGCGGGCCGATGCCGGCGAAGAAGGGCCGCACGCCGTGCTGGGCGAGGATGCTGCGGACGAGCGGCAGCAGCGGTAGCGGCTGGGCGCTGAGCATGGTGCGGGTCTTGAGGACGTCGAGCGGCGTGGTGGCGGCGGCGGCGAGGGCGCCGGCGGCGCTGCCGAACGCGGCGCTCTCGAGGGCGGGGATGTCGGGGGAGTGCACGGTCGAGGAGGAAGAGGAGGAGGAGGAGGAGGAGGAGGAGGAGGAGAGAGGCCGGCGCCGCCGCAGCACGTCGCGCCGCCACGCCTTCATGGCCTCCCACAGCGGAAACTGCACGACGGTAAAGGGCACCTCGCGCAGCACGGTGGCGGCGGCGCCGCGGTACAGGTTGCGGGCGACGTGCGGCCCGCGCAGGATCGCGGCCAGCGCCTGCAGCGACGACGCGTGCTGGCCGGCCTGGGCGCGCTGCTTGACGACCTCGGTGGGCACGCGCACGGCGCAGGCGGCGATCTCGCCGAGCGACGCGGCGAGCATGTGCGTGGCGGGCGCGGCGGCCCAGGCCGGCGGCGCGGCGCGCTTGACGCCCTCGTATGTCACAAAAAAGAGCGCCGCGCCCGGCGCCGAGCCGACCACGGCGCTGCCGACGCCGCGGTAGATGCCGGCGAAGCCGCCGGCGGCCCAGAACTGGCCCGGGCCGGCCTGCAGGCGCGTCTTGAGCGTGTCGAGCGGGAACAGGCTGAGGTCGACGGCGGTGCCGGCGCAGCCGCCGGCCAGCAGCGCGGTGGCAAAGTCGACGGGCATGGTCTGGTCGGTGGCGTGGTGCGTGTGGTCGTCGTCGTCGTCGTCGTCGTGGGCCGGTGCCGGCGAAAATGCAAACTGGCAGAATTAGGTAAGCCGAGCAAATAGCAGAAGCACCACCACCTACGAGTATATGCTTTTCTCTGCCTTACGAGTACGAGTACTGCCACACCCCCGCACTCTACACTCACGGACCAGAGCTGTTCCTCTGCCTCGCCCATGAACCCCGTCCTGCACCGCACCGCCCAGCCGATTTCCGCCCTCGAGTTCTACGATGCGCTGCGCGCGGCCGCGCCGCCACGCTTTCCCCATGCGCGGTCCGTCTTTCCGCGGCGGGTTGGTATGTTTTCTCCTCTCCTTGTTTCGCTAAACCCTCTTCTTCTGCTGACCCCCAGCCCTCGCCGTGAGCGGCGGCGTCGACTCCATGGCGCTGGCGTACCTGTGCTCGCGGCTGCGCTACGTCGCGGCCACGGCGCGCGTCAGCGACGCGCCCGTCAACTCGTTCATGGCCCTGATCGTCGACCACGGCCTGCGCCCGGGCAGCGCGGACGAGGCGGTGCGGGTGGCGGAGGCGGTGCGGCAGCTGGGCCACCGCGCGCAGGTGTGGCCGCTGCGGTGGCCGGCGTCGGGGCGCGGGTCCGGGCCGGGGGCGCTGGAGACCAACGCGCGGCGGCTGCGGTACCGGCTGCTGGCGGACCGCATGGCGCGGCTGAAGATGGTGTCGCTGCTGCTGGCGCACCACGAGGACGACCAGTACGAGACGGTGGTGATGCGGCTGCTGTCGGGCTACGGGCTGCACGGCGGCATCCGCGGGCTGCGGGGGATGCGGCCGGCCATCGACATCCCCGAGTGCCACGACAAGTACGGCGCGTACCAGAGCGGCTTCCTCGACGACCAGCGCGCGGCGTATCCGTACGTGCTGCTGCGGCCGTCGCGGCGCGAGCGGCGCCGCATCCAGTCGGCGCTGCGCGACGACATGGACCCGGCCGTGCTGGCACACGAGATGGAGGGCGGCGGCGGCGGCGACGACGACGACGAGGGCCTGGGCCTGGGCCTGGGCCTGGGTGAGGGCGCTGCCGGCGGCGGCTCCCTGCTGCTGCCGCCGCTGCCGCCGCTCCCCAGCGAAGACCTGGGCATCATGGTGTACCGGCCGCTGCTGCCGTTCGCCAAGGACCGCCTGGTGGCGACGTGCCGCGCGCACGGCGTCCCCTGGTTCGAGGACCCGACCAACCACGACCCGGCGCTGACGCTGCGCAACGCCGTGCGCCGCCTGGCCGCGCGCCACGCACCGGACCTGCCGCGCGCCCTGCAGAAGCCCGCCGTGCTGCGCCTGGCCGCGCGCTGCGATGCCACCGCCGCCCAGCACGACGCCGAGGCCCGCCGCCTCGTCGCCCGCTACCGCATCGTCGCCCGCTTCACCACCAACGCCGGCACCGTCGTCGCCCGCCTGCCGCGCCTGCGCCCGCGCGCCCGCCCGCGCCCCGGCCACGCCGGCACCACCGCCGCCGGCCGCGCCTACGCCGCCGCCGGCCGCGAGCGCCGCCGCACGCACCTGCGCACCGTCGCCGCGCTCGTCGTGCAGACGCTGCTGCGCCTCGTCACCCCCGAGACGCACGTGTCCTCGGTCACGCAGCTGCAGACCGTCGTCGACACGCTGTTCCCGGACCTGGCGGCCACACAGTCATCGTCGTCGTCCTCCTCC